>PITB01028030.1:0-19541 GCA_004024585.1 Paradoxurus hermaphroditus
CACCTAATTACATACGATGCTGAACATCTTTTCATATGTTTATTTGCCATCTGTATATATTCTTTGGTGAGGTGTCCTCATCTTTTGATTTCTTTTTAATTATGTTTCCTTATTTTTGAACGTTGAATTCAAGTCCTTTTCAGGTGTCTGTTTTGCACATATTTTCTTCCAGTCTGTGGCTTATCTTTTCATTTTCTTAATGATGTCTTTCACAGAACAGTTTTTCATTCTAATGAAGTCCAACTGATCCTTTTTTCTTATATGGATTGCACTTTTTGTATTGTACCTACAAAGTCATCACCAGAATCATGGTAACCTAGATTTAACCAGAAGATTTAGCTTTGTGTTTCACATTTAGGTATGATTTTAGTTTTGGGAGCTTTTGGTTTTAGTTAATTTCTAAATATGAGAACATTTTAAACTTTTTTTACCATTGATATCTAATTTCAATTAATTATGGTAAAAGAACATAGTCTGATGTCTCTGCATATGTATTTGTTTTTAAAAATTCATTTTTATTCTGCATTCATTGGTTTTATTTTTTTTCTCTCTTTTTATCCCTCACTCTATTTCTGTCTCTCTACTCATACATATGCATATATATGCACACACATCAGCACTATAATAGTACATATTTATCCTATTACATGTAACGCATATAATAGCATATGTGTATATGTTCATATCCTAAAAGTGTTATAATATCATATTGCTCTATGCTTATTAAATAAATGTAGAAATCTTCTATATATATGTTCACCACCTTATGTTTGCATTTAGTAGCTTCTGAGAATGATGTTGTAAATACAAGCAAGGGGGAAAAGTCCTGAATTTCATGTGATGGAAGCAGGTGGAGGCAAACAAGACAGGGTAGAAGAGGGAGGGACATCTGTACGCTCAGATCCAAGCCTCCCCGTGAAACTACAATCTGGCTCAAAACTAGAAGGAGTCAGACAATTCTAAATTTGAAGTCTGATCTGCTTCTTGAAAGCACACAATGGGGAATGCGTATAATTTGAGACCTACCTGCTGCAGTTCTAAACATCGAAAGATTATAAATCAAGATAATAAGCAATTAAATCAATCCATTCTATATATTTTCTCTGCAAAATTATTTCATAAAAACATTGAAGGCCATAATTAATGTCTGATTAAAGAAAAATTTGCTAAGTGGTATCCAGAGTATTTTTAATACAATGTTTTCTTTCCTCTAGCTTTGCTTTATATATTTGTAAATTAATCTGTTCATTAGTGGGTATTACCTTATTATAATCTGTATTACAGTGGTGCTATTGTAACCTTTTCTTGTGAAAAGCTAAAGGTTTCCAAGACTGCTGTTTTAGAATATGAGCCGTTGTTGTGTGTATACTCACTGAAAAGCTGAAAAATGCTTTCCTGTGTCCTCCTGAGCCTTACACTTCACATGCATTGTTCTTGGAGCTATGCTGAATAGACATTTAATGTTAGTGTAGAATGACAATAATGATTCTGGCTGTGACAATTTAGCTTAATCAAATATATCAGTCTATGAGACAGCTGGATTTTGTGGGGAGAGATCTTATTCAAATATGCAAACTTTTCTTTGCTGTCAACAGTTATATTAACAATGCAAATTAATGGGGATGTCTCCCTTTTGGCATTTTTCTTCTAGGTCACATAATCACCATAATCAGACCACATAGTGGTAATGACAGTGCTTGGCCTTTGCATTAGCCTTTTAGCTAAAAACCCTTAGGGGATATCGATTAATTAATCCTTTTCCATCTTTCTTGTTTGACAGCATTATCCATACCAAGAAGAGGCCTTGGCAGAAAGCGTAGATATAAGGTATTTGAATAGAACACAAATAGGGAAATATTTTCCTCCCTGTTCAGAATTTGCCTTCCTACCTTTCTTTCTCACTATTATAGTACAGAACATAGGGTTAGGCAAAAGAAAAAAAATAAAAATAAAAAAGGAGAGAGGAGAGAGAGAGAGAGAGAGAGAAAGAGAGAGAGAGGGAAGTCAATGCTGCCAGAAATCTCTTGGATGTGATAACATTGAGGAGGAGATTCAGTTCTGGTGATTGAGGCACTTCTGGCCAGAATCGGTCCCAGAGCATCTTAAATCACACCCATAGTTTGCCACCCTATAGTTTCCTGAGCGGTGTCACCACCAGAGTGTCCTCCATACAAGTGCCTACTGCCGAGGATTTGGACCAGCAAATTCGTATGTAATTTTCTCATCTGATGGATTGAACTGAACTAATCGAGGGCTGTTAGGACTTGTTTTGTCCCTCAGAATGATGTTCTTGGCTGGAGTCAAGCTAAAGCAACCTCTCTGAATCATGCCTCCATATCTTCTGTTTGTTTACTGGTTGTTTGCTTGCTTGATTTGTTTTGTTTTGTATGTTTACTCTAAAGGTATCCTGATATGTAGAGGTTGTTCTCACTCAAGCGTAAGAAATCCTTAGTTCATCCGTTCATAGTTGCTTCATGGAAAAATAGCAATCCAAAGTAAGTGAATCATGGAAAAGGGGCTCCCCAAAAGTGAAAAGAAAACCAAATGTGAAAAATAATTTTTAATGTCTTGGTCTATTTCTGATTCAAGAACTATTTCTTTAATAGCCCTCAAATATGGACTGTCAAATAAAAAAACACATCAGAACTCATAGTAATGACATAATAACAGCAAAAAAGCCTAAGACCAAAAATAACCTAATGTCAGAAGCTAAGAAGAAATTAGCTAGAATCATAATCCAGATAAATCAAATTTAAGAATTTCTTGTATCTAGTACATGGCATAAATTTGTTAAGATAGATTATTATAATAAAAATAGCAAAATGATCATCTATATACCATCTACTACTGGAAATATTAGAATTTGTACCACATTGAAAATTTGAAAATCTGCATTGATTTCTATATATTAGATACTGCTCAGCGACACTGTGAGTGTAATGCCCAAAGTCCGTATTTAGCTAAATTTTGTGCATCTAATCAGAGACTTCAAATTGCATAAGACAATTGGAAAGGTATAGAAGGATAGGATGCTAATAACATAGTCACTTAGAGGGACTATGTTTTGTTTGTTGTACACCTCTCTACAAAGTCTTGCAAGAGAAAGAAGAGTGATATAAAAAGACCTGGGAGATGTTTATCTCAAGGATTCAAGATTTTGATTTAATATATTACCATAAATTAAAAGGTTAATTTACTGAATCAGAGGCAGAGCAGATTTTGCCTAATTATAGCATAAGCAAATATAAGCCTGTCAACATAGAATCTATGGATGACACACACATGGACATACACATACAATATTCATGCAACACACACACATGCAAACCCACCCATGATAGACTTGGATGATCAGAGTGAAACCAACTTTAATATTTTGAAATTTTTGGCTAATTTTTATAAACATGATTAGGACATAAAATAGGCTAATACGCTTTCTAAAACATCTCAGGAAATAAAAGCTATGCAAGTTGGTTAAGTGTCCAACTTCGGCTCAGGTCATGATCTCACAGTTCACGAGTTTGAGCCCAACATTGGGCTCTGTGCTGACAGCTCGGAGCCTGCTTTGGATCCTCTGTCTCCCTCTCTCTTTGTCCCTCTCCAGTTTGTTCTCTCTTTCTGTTAAAAATAAACAAACATTAAAAAATACTTTTAAAAACTTTGAATGTGAAATTGAGAGTAGAAAATATATTTGGATTCTAGAAATCCAAGGAAAAGTTAAAATAGGCATTTGGGGGAAGGTAGGACTTTCTTTGAATGGCAAAAGTAGATGTTTATAAACCACCACTGAGCCACAATAGAAATTGGTCATGGAACAATGTCCATCATTTCTATATCTCAGTTCATGTTTTCTGAAAGAGAATTTTATTTATAGCTCATCCTGTGGATAGTTCTTTTTTAGGTAAATTTTAACCCATGTGTCCAGTCAGTTAGGGAATTTAGGACCATGAGCAGATTCTCATAAACTGGAGTGTGGACAATGCAGCTAATATCATCATCTTTTGTATATGAGAGTGATATAATACAACAAAATGACCCACCGGTTGAAACAAAAAATGAAGAACAGTATCTTGAACAACAGATACATGAATGTAGTAGTCAAAGAAGGCAAAACAAAACAAAACAAAACAAAAAACATGGCAAAAAATAATTTAAGACAAAAATATTGGTACCGAACTCATTTTTCGTAGACTTCATTACTAAATTTCTAGCAACACTAGCACATGCAAAGGTAAGAGTGATGATCATTCTAAATTCCATCACAGAATAACTAGTAATAATACTTGGGAGCTATCAGTACAGACATCTATGCCTGCAGTAAATATGCACATGTATACTTAAAAAAGAGGAGGACAAATTGGCCAAACAATCTACAGGAATACTTTTATATTAATACCACAACTCCCATATAACATATGCTCACTGTGGTTCGGGTAAAAATATTTTTTCTCCCAGAAAACACACACTACCAGAATGTTTTAAAAGGCTGTCAAAGAACTAACTCCCCAAAAATGTTTATTCTCCTTTAGCTCATATAATTGTTGTAAGAACACATTCATATTTTACCTAAAAGACAATATTCCAGTCAGGAGCATTAACATTACACTAATGATTCAAATGAGCTTATCAGAGATCATTTTTATAACTACTATATTTGAGTAGCATGTATTTGTTTTTTCATAATATCGTGAACAATGACTTACATACACGTGCCTTTTAGATGTCTTGTAGCAAAATAAGAAATTTCGAAGCCTTATCCTTAGAGATGCCGTGCTGAATCGAAATTCTCAAAGAGACACTCTTCCATATGTCTTCTGTCTTCATCTGTGAAAATATGTCATATGGGCAGTTTTCTTCACTTCAGAGTCAAGAATGATATGTTTCAATTTGTTAGTTTTAGAAGAAACACATTTAAAATAGTAAAAGGAAACTTTTTTAAACAGAGATCTCAGGATTCCATGGGGATTAGTCTCTAAGTGAATTTAAAAGATTTTGTATTTAGATTTCTATTGCTTAACTGGAAAAACCATAGCAGCTTGGTGGGTAGCAATTGTAAATCAATTCCCCAGATAATTTCTATACCTTTATAAGAAAGTCATCTTACATGATTTGAAATATGATACAAGGTTGCAGTTTTAGAAAGGCTACTACTGAATTATATTGTCCTGTTACTACCTGAAAATCTGATGTTAGCAATGCTAGCTTTGCACCTAGTAGAGCAAAATTTGTTTTAGAATATAAAGCACTTTAAAACGGTCCCAATGGGCAGATATCTTGTCTATTAAAAAGTTTAGTCAAAAAAATGTTTTGGTCTTATTTGAAGTTTGCATTATGCTTATCAGGGTGTATAATAGATATGAAATGGTTAACATTAAAACTAATGATTGCATAGTAATTCATACTAAATTTACAACAATACGGTGAATAACAAATCAAAAAAAATTTTTTCAAACGTTTGTAAAATGAAAATATTTTAAATGAAATAGATTCCCAACTTCTTCATTCCAATGGATTATCTACTGCATTCTGAATATCCCAAAGAGAAATGGTTTTTCAATGTTATTGTATTTAATTTACATATCAAATATTAAAGGAAAGGAAAATAATTCACTGTAAGAAGGATGTCTTCTATGTGTTTAATAAATATCTTATGTATTTAGTCAAATAAAAGGCCATATTGATAATTTAATTGTTAGCTTAATTTGATTAAAATACAAAATCATTATTTTGCATTTATTTATTTATTTATTTATTTATTTATTTGTTCACAAAAAGAAATTCCTAGAAAACTGGCTCAGGTGGAAAACAAGGTTGTTGAATGAAGTATTTCTAACTCTACTTCAGATTCATGTTTCATATATGAGATATATTATGCAATTTATTATACATGGATGTACACACACACGTACTATAGTCAAATATAATTATAACCATTGCCCTGATGAGGCCTGGGGACTGGCTCTTGCTGAGGACATGGACACTAGAATATCAAACCTCTCTTCAATTTCAGCTTGAGCAATATTATATATCAGACATAGTTAGAAGAGTGTGTACTTTCCACTATGACTTTTTTTTTAATTTTTTTAATGTTTTTTTATTTATTTTTGAGAGCAGGAGAGACAAAGCATGAGCGGGGGAGGGTCAGAGAGAGGGGGAGACACAGAATCTGAAGCAGGCTCCAGGTTCCGAGCTGTCAGCACAGAGCCCGACGCGGGGCTCGAACTCACAGACCGCGAGATCATGACCTGAGCCGAAGTCGGCCGCTTAACCGACTGAGCCACCCAGGCGCCCCTCCACTATGACTTTTAATAGCATTAGTTGGTGAGAATCATTTGATTATAAAGACATGGCTTCAAAACTCTGCTCACAGAAATTTCATTTTCGGAGCCCAAACCATCAACACCATAATTTCTACTCAGGAAATGGGCGCAGAAACATAACAAGAAAGCTTATTGTGT
The DNA here is from genome assembly GCA_004024585.1 of Paradoxurus hermaphroditus. NCBI lineage: Eukaryota > Metazoa > Chordata > Mammalia > Carnivora > Viverridae > Paradoxurus > Paradoxurus hermaphroditus. The sequence continues at coordinate 6,459 of PITB01028030.1, forward strand.
TCTAATGGAGCTGAGTGGGAAAAAAGAGATTAAAGAGGACAATGATTTCGAGTAAAATTTGAGAAAGGGGAATGCTTTTTATAACTGGGCCCTTAAACCAAGAGGCATCTTTTTAGTTCTAATTTTATCTTTTAAATATGTTTTCCAAAGAAGGAAAGAGCAAAAAGAATTTTGATTTTCTTTTTTAATACTGTGACCAAAACCTAACCGGAGTCTTCAAGCTGTTTGCTTTTCTCCGGTGTTATTTATTTAAATCCCTAGGATTTATTTTCTGCATTGCAAGTACGTTTGCCTCGACTCCTTGCATTCCATCATTGTCAAGCTGATACACTTTTCCTTTGTAGTGAAAACAAAAAAAAGTCTTATAAATATTTGTCGAATCTAATGACTAATTTTTAACTCAACCAGCTTCAAAAAATACATCGTTTTTTCGGGGATTAGTAGAAACTCTTTGCATTAGTAATATGGAACTTCAAACATAAACAGAATATTTCATTTGGTCCCCCAATTCTCCATTACAGTCATGCTGTGTACAAGGCACTGTATGATATGCAAAGTGGTGTTAGTTCTAAAGAGCAGCCTTGAAGTCATATATCCTAGAGGATACGCACATTAACATAAAACGAAAACATCTTATGTTGACAGCTATGGATTAACACTTTACTGTGCTACCTGGACTTTGACTTCTTATCATTGATTGAAATCCTACAAATATAACTGATGGCAATTTCAAAGCTGGAGCTGGTCAGTGGAAGTGTTTGAAATATAGAGAAATATCTTCAGAGAGACTTGAAAGAATGACATTGAATATTTATTTTCCAAACAACTCCAAAATGGAGGGAAAATATTTTCAAATTGACATAGCTTCCTATCTAAATTTATGTATGGGAACACATTTTAAAAGTGAGGCTGATAACTTGCATAGGTCCAGAGGATCCAGATAGCTTGAAGACCATGCTGCCGACTGAAAAATGTTAAGGAGTGCAAGAATTTTCCTATGAGCAGGCACTAACCTGTGCAAAAGTCTAGCTGTGTGGCTAGTAGTTCAACATTTAAAGACATCAGTGTACTTTTTAATCAATCTTTACTCTGGTTGGTGTAAGTTAATACAATGCCCAGATATATAGTCATTACATGAAGGTAGTGTGTTTTTTGGTTGCTAAGTATGGCTTTTAGCATTTATTGTACATTTACTATGGTCAGAGTGCTTTTTAGGTGGGAATGGGATAGAATTTCCTGTGACAATAGTGATAGTGACAGAGTATTCAGTTTGAGGAACTTAATATCTAATGAATACACATCATGAGAATACCTGAAATATCCTCAAGGCATTCATCAGGAAAAGAAGTTTAAAAAAGTATATGTACTACAAACATACCAAACTTGTTAGGAAAGGAAGAAATGTGAGGGAGGACCCAGAAGCTTCATGTTGCCTAATTATTGTGATAAATATGTACATTTGATTGAGAAGATATAAAATAAACTGTTACAGTTGATTTTACTACCTAATTAACTGATTAAGCAACAGGTTGCACTGTGTTAAGAAAGTCTCAAAAAACTACACTGATGTGAAAAAATTAATGTAGATACTCATATAGCATAATACTTTCAAGTTGAAGTTCTAGAATGTGATTTCATCTGAAATAAAACCTCGAAGCAAAAAGTCATTTAATTATGGCAGTATGAGGGATGATACCTTAATATTGAAAAATTACTTAAAGAACACACAAAAGACCCTTGAAGTTACTTTCTCTTTTTCCCTAGTGAGTAACTAACCACTGTTTTAGTTACGGTGTTAGACCAATATCTCCACTGGAACCTGAATGCAACACTTTCAATTGGGCCAGGGCCACTTAACCCATTGTTCAGTAATGTATAAAAACCCATTAGCATATGATAGAATTGGAATTAGGTTTAGAGTCAGTTACCTTTCCTCAGTAATCTGTTACCTTCTTCCCCTTTTGTCTCTGTAAATCATCTTTCTCCACTAAGTGCTTAACTGCTGGAAGACTTTCATGATTAGTCTAGTCTTCATTGAACCCCAACTATAAACTATAAGGTATACTATTTAGCTTTAAATCATATTATGTGTCATTATACACTACTGTTTCATGATGTATTTAAATCAACAATGAATCGTTGTGTGTCTTATAGATGTAAAATGGTATTCTTGGCATTAGATATATTAGATCTTTTCAAACTAGATTATTGGGGCACATGAGTGGCTCAGTTGGTTAAGTGTTTGTTGACTGTTGGTTTCAACTCAGGTCACGATTTCATGGTTCCTCAGATTGAACCTCGAATCCGGCTCTGTGTTGACAGCACAGTGCCTGCTTGGGATTCTCTTTCTCTCTCTCTTTGTCCCTCCCTCCTTCACAGGTTTGCTCTCTCTCTCTCTCTCTCAAAATAAACATTTAAGAAAACTAGATTAATCTTTTCCGCACTTCTTTGAAGAATTATGTCTTCCCAATCTTTTGCCATTCTCAAGATGCATTAAGCAGATATATGCTAAATGAATGTTTTTTTATTAGTGCCATTTGCAATTGATCCTTGATTTCAATAGCTGTGCTAAGTAGGAAAGTCATATCCTGGGGGAGCAACCCACTGCATTTTTATGGTTTTACTTTTTTTTTTTTTTTTTTGCTAGCAGATGCATTGGTTGTTTATGAATTTCAGAGCAAACAGATAATGTATCCTGTTAGGTCTGCTTCCCAAAGGAATGGAGAGCTTCCTGAAATCCCTATTGAGTCCCTGGTGCCACCCAACGGAAATCAACCTCTTTCACTCTTGCTGCCTGAACTTTCTATATCTGTGATTTTGCTCTGTCTCATACGACTTCTTGAAATAGGAAAGATAATTAAGGGCTTAGTTGTCAAATATCTTTCAAGAAAGTGGAAACTAAAACATGAATCTCTGAATTACTTTTCTTTTTCAGATCCGCTTGACTATCTACTATCTGCAGAAAGACTTCGTTTTTGCTCATGAGATAAAGGATAATTTTCCAAGCACCATCTGAAAAAGAATGAAGATGAGGAGCCAGAGCAAACTTGTGTTCATGGGAAATGTTAATTAGAGTGCAGACTAAAATATTCATAGCAACACTATCCATATTATCCACAACCCAGAACTACTCAAACGTCATCAGTGAGAAATTGGATACATTGCAGAAAATCACCCAATGCAATATACTAAGGCACAATACCCACAATGTGCGTGAATTGAATAATGTTCCAGCAGAAGGAGCCAGCCACAAAGCATTGCATATCGCGTGATGCACTTACCTAAAAACAATACTGGGTTCTCCTCAGATTGTACTCACTGGAAGGGAGCATAGAGGATGTCTGGAGTCCTTGTTATCTTGTTTCTTGATCGGGGTTTCAATTACATGGACATGAAAAATCTCAGTTTGTGAAAGTCTTTAGAGTCTATTAACTTATTTTTCTGTGTGCATATCATTATTCAAAAAAAAAGTTAAAAACTAAAGACAGAAACTAATTATCTCAACATGGAAGATGAAAGTTCTCCCAAGTGGATGATTTTCTCAGAAAAATAAATGTAAGTGAAATCTACCGTATGTTTCCTTTTACAGATTTAATTTATTTATCAAGTGATATCAGTTTATCAATTGCTTACTCCACATCAAAGAAAAGAATAGCAGACAGTTCCTGCCTTTATGAGGACATTAACACACAGATTTAATGTTATGTGCTATTTTTAACCTTGGTAATCATACAGAGATGATGTTGAGTAATGAACAAAATGTATACAGAAGTCCAGTATCAGGCTGGACCTTGAAGGATGGGTAGGAATTTAATTAAAATATCTAGTTTATTTTTTTAATTTTTTTTTTAATTTGAGAGGGGAGGCAAGCAAGGGAGGGGCAGACAGAGAGGGAGGGAAAGAGAATCCCAAGCAGGCTCTGCACTGTCAGTGCAGAACCCAATGCAGAACTCAAACTCATGAACCATGAGATCATGACCTGAGCCAAAATCAAGAGTCAGATGCTTAACTAATTGAGGCACCAGGTGCCCCTAAAATTTTTATTTTAACTGAATTTTTTTAATTTCTATTTTTAAATTGGAATTTAAAATTTATCTCAATTTTACAGAGACAATTATAGATTCACATGCAGTTGTAAAAATAATACAGAGAGGCTCTGACACTTTGCCCAATTTCCACAGTGGTAACATTTTGTAAAATCACAGAATAATATTATAGGATATTGACATTGATACGATCCACTGAGTTTATTCACATTTTCCAGTTTAACTTGGTTGTGATGGTGTATATGCGGGTGTGTAAAGTTATATGGAATTTTATCACCTATATAAGGCTCACGTATTCACCACTACAGCCAAGATACTGAAGAGTTCAAATGTCATGAGTCCTATATTTTACTTTCTTATAATCACACCCAACTCCTCTCCTTCCCTCTTTTCCCCACCCTTTCCTCATCTCTAATCCCTGGTAACCACTAATCTGTCTTTCATTTCTAAAATTTTGTCACATCGAAAAATATTATATAAATGGAATTGTATGGTATGTAACTTTTTGACTTCTTTTCACTCAGCATATCCTCCTGGTGATTCATCTAAGTCGTTGCATGCATCAATAGTTTGCACTTTTTCATTACTGAGTAGTATTCCTTGACATATATGTGCCACAGTTGGTCTAACCAGTCATCTGTTGGATATCTGGGCAGATTGCAGTTTTTGACTACTATAGGTCAAGCTGCTATAAATATTTGTGTGCAAAGATCTGGCTCAAAGAGAGAAAATGTGGTCGGTATACATGGAAATAACATTAGGTGGTTAAGGATGTTCTTAAAAAAAAAAAGACAGACTTAGGGGTGCCGCCCAGGCAAGTGTCTGACTCTTGGCTGTGAGTCAGGTCATGATCTCATGGTTAGTGAGTTTGAGCCCTATGTCAGGCTCTGCAATGACAGCGAGGAGCCTGCTTGGGATTCTTTTTTTCCCACTCTCTGTCCCTCCCTCACCCCCCTTTCAAAATAAATTAAAAAATATATATATATATATATAGCTACTTCCCAGCTTGTCCTCTCTCTCTACCTCAAAAATAAATATTTTTTTAAATAGAGAGAGACAGATTAAGGGGCTCCTGTCTAACTTGGTCAGTAGAGCACATGACTCTTGATCTCAGGGTCGTGAGTTTAAGCCCCACATTGGGTGTAGAGTTTACTTAAAAAAAGTGATTAAAATGCAGGTGGAAGTATTTAAACCTTGTATTTACCATAGCAAATAAAGGACTGCCATTAGTTCCTTCTTTTTTTAAAAAAAAAATTTTAATGTTTATTTATTGTTGAGAGAGAGAGAGTGAGCAGGTGGGGGCAGAGAGAGAGGGAGACACAGAATCCGAAGCAGGCTCCAGGCTTTAAGCCATCAGCACAGAGCCCAATGTGGGGGCTCGAACTCACGGACCATGAGATCATGACCTGAGCTGAAGCCAGAGGCTTAACCGATTGAGCCACCCAGGTGCCCCCCATTAGTTCCTTCTTAAGCGAGAATCCTGTTGTGGTAACTCTGCAGTACCCACATGACTAGATGCAGTAGTTCTCAGTCGGGCTGAACATTAGACTCACGTGGGGAGTTTTAAAAACTCCAGTACCTGGGTGGCACCACAGACCAGTTAAATCAGAATCTCAGTGGATCTCAAGTATCCATGGTTTTCAAAATTTCCCTGGCTAAGCCAATGGCTCCACTGGATTTAACGTAGGTAATCTGATCATGAGATGGCTCCTGTGGCCCGAGGGGGGAAATGAAAAGGAATTTAGGCATGAGGAATGGGACAAATTGTACAGTTTGAAGGGAGAAACATCAGTGTTCAATGGTAAAGAAGACACAGGGAGGAAAACAAAGAATGGATAAGAGATTCCCCAGGTTCTAGACTAAATGATGGATATGTGGAATATTGATGGGGAAATGTTTGGGAAGTCTTCAGTCCTCATGATTTATTTGATTTGATGGTAATGCATTCAAGTAAAGATTTTTTTTAAGGGCACCTGGAAATTTTCATACCCAAAAGTATCCATTTCCCCCATAGAAATCAAAGTTCCATTTTCACATTAAAAACAAACTTTTATTCATCTTAGCAGACCCCGATGTTTCATTAAATGTGTCTGTTTGATTCATCCTGAGGCGATAATGTTGCTTGTCTTCTGTGATGATCAAGTTTCAAACCTGGATACTCACTGCCATAAACTGAAATGAAAAAACATCTTCATAATACATTAAATTAGTTATAGCTGGGCTGTGGGTCTGGCAATCAGGTATTCAAAGCTTGGCAGTAGCAAAGAAGAGCCAAGTGGCTCTCATAATGTATTTTTAAATGAAAGTCGTAAAGAAAACTCCATTTCATTAAGTGCTTGAAGAGAGCTTCTTGAAAATGTATTCAGTTACAGAAGCCCGGTTCTCAAGTGAGTCCTGTCACTCCACAGTAGGTGAGTTTATTTTCCACAGTGGCTGAGCTTGGTGCTATTGAGTTGTTTTCCTTGTCACCTTAGGCAAGCTTAATGGCTAATGGGATCGCTAATAGGATCTACAGTCAGTTATGGAGTTCTAAACTAGCTTGGATTAGCTATGACTAAAATCAATTATCACAGTCCACTGGTCCAGAGAAATCAGGGGGTCCTCTCATTTCTGTTCCTAGTGAACAGCTGTACTCTGTCCCCAAGAGGAGAAAAATATTATCAGCAAAATTGATGCTAATTAGCACCCACGTTGGCAGTCAGAATAGAGACGCTGAGAAGAAAATTTGCAAAATGAGGCTGGTTAAGGGCACTAAAAATTTGTGTCACTAAAATTAGCCAAGTATAATAAATGGCTTTCCAGTGATTTTCTGAAAACCCATATTCTTCACTTAATCAACACATTAAAGAGCTATTTTGAGTGATGTCATATAAGTTGTCCATTCTGTTATTTATTCAATTAGTTTTACTTCAGAATATCCAATATCAGCACATTTTTATGCAATCACCAAATGTTACTGGCTTGCTATTTATGTTTGCTGTGACAATTTCTTTGGTAGATTAGCATTGGCAAGCATCAGTCCATCAACAAAAATCGGTCTTTTGCTCAGCAAAGTAGATAATAATTCAGTTGGTTGTCCCTTGAAGTTCTACCTGTAGATACTCATTTATTTAGCTTAACAATTTTAGATTAAAAAAATTCAGTAGGAACAATATACCTTTTCAATTATTTACAGCTCCATGTGAATAAAAGATCATTACCTGAGTGTACACTGAGGGGAAAAAAGGTTGGAAGAATATAAGAATCATAAAAGAGGCTCAAAAAATACAAAATGTTTGCAAAAGGACATTTCCATGCTTACTGCATAATATAGATATCAGTTGAGTTTAATTAGTACTTTTATGTTATTTCTTATGGCATCGTTTTCCAAGATGAAATATTACTTGTAGTGAAAAGATTGTGTTTTATTCCAAATGAATCAATACTAAGGTGGACAGCTTCATTGAAAACTGATTTTATTTTTGAAAAGCCATACAGTTTAGCTTCTTCAATTTACAACTGACATTCTAGGAAGAACTGATGTTTAAATTCAATCAAATATTTGTGTTATCATTTTTCTTTGAAGGTGGAATTGTCAATGGAGTAATACTGGATTAGGCAGCTGGTGTGACAGCAAGCATTTCATAGGAATCATTGATCGTGGTGATGTCCTTTATTGACACGCCTGTGCTTTCCTATTAAACAGTGGTGTAAAGGGTAAGATGTGGCAGGGATTAAGAAATGGTTTAAACCAGCTGATTAAACTTTCCTGATAACTCTATCAGCACACATTCAAACTCAGTTTTTATACACAATATTTTTACTCCTAATCTGGCCAACAGGGTTTTTAACAATTCTCTTTCTTCTCCATGAATGAGTTCTGTGCCCTTCATAAACATTCTTCACACCTCTGCAGAAAATAAAACACAAAATAAGAACAAAAAAAAATCTGCTTCTGATAATATTACATCCATTATAGAAGACCATGATAATAGTTTTATAATTGCAGAGGACTTCAGAGTTTCTAAGCTATTGTTTATAAACACCTTGGGAAGTATTAAAAACAGATATCTAGAAACTAAATTTGGATATCTAACAAAGTATGAGACTGGAATCAGAACATTGGCTTTTCTGACTGGTAATGGTGACCAAGGGCTAGTGCCTGTTGTATATTTGAGTTTCAAAAATGCCTGTAGATATACAATTGTGTTTAGCCATATAAATACACCACTAAAAAAGATAACTACAGGCCAATATCCCTGATGAAGATAGATGCAAAAATTCTCAATAAAATACTAGCAAATCGAATTCAACAATACTTAAAAAAAAAATCACTTAGCACAATCAGGTGGGATTTATTCCTGGGCTGCAAGTGTGGTTCAATATTAACAGATCAATCAGTGTGATACATCATATCAATAAGAGAAAAGATAAAAACCATAATCACCTTCAAAAGACACAGAAAAGGCATTTGACAAAGTACAACATCCTTTCATGATAGAAAACCTCAACGAAGTAAGTTTAGAAGGAACATACCTCAATATAATAAAGGCCGTCTATGAAAAATCCATAGCTAACATTGTCCTTAATGGGAAAAAAACTCAGAGCTTTCCCCCTAAGGTCGGAAACAAGACAAAGATGTCCACTCTCACCACTTTATTCAACTGGAATAGTGCTAGAAGTCCTAGCCATGTGAATCTAGCAACAGAAAGCAATAAAAAGACAACAAAATCATTAAGGAAGAAGTAAAACTTTTACCGTTTGCTGATGACATGGTAATATGTAAAAATACCCCCAAAGAGAGGAGCCTGGGTGGCTCAGTCCAGTTAAGCATCTGACTCTTGATATTAGCTCAAGTCATGATTTCGTGGTTTGTGAGTTCGAGTCCCAGGTCAGGCTTTGAGATGACAGTGCAGAACCCGCTGGAGATTCTCTCTGCCCCTCCCCCGCTCTCTCTCACTCTCTCTCTAACAAGGAGATAAATAAACTTATATAAAAAAGAAAATGCAAAAGACTCCTCCAACAAACTTCTAGAACTAATAAACAAATTCAGTAAAGTCACAGGAAACAAAATCAACATACAGAAATCTGTTGCATTTCTATATACCTATAACGAAGCAGCAGAAAGAGAAGTTAAGAAGACAATCCCATTTACAACTACACCCAAAATAATAAGATAACTAGGAATAAACTTAGCCAAAGAGAAGAAAACTATAAAAACACTGATGAAAGAAATTAAAGATGATGGAAAGAAATGGAAAGATATTCCATGCTCATAGACTGAGAGAACAAATATTGTTAAAATGTCTACACTGTCCAAAGCATTCTACACATTTAATGCAATCACTATCAACATACCGCCAGCATTTTTTTCACAGAACTAAATCAATCCTAAATATTGTACAGAATGACAAAAGTCAAAGCAAACTTGAGAAAAAAAAAAGCAAAGCCTGAGGCATCACAATATGGACTTCAAGTTATATTTAAAGTCGTAGTGATCAAAACAATATGGTACTGGCACAAAAATAAACACATAGAACAATAGAATAGAATAGAAAATCCAGAAATAAACCCACAATTATATGGTCAGTTAATCTTTGACAGAAGAGGCAAGAATATGCAATGAGGAAAAGATAATCTCTTCAACAAATGGAGTTGGGAAAACTGGACAGCAGCATGCAAAAGAATGAAACTGGACCACTTACTTACACGATTACAAATATAAATTCAAAATGGATTAAAGACCTAAATGTGAGACCTGAAACCATAAAAATCCTAGAAGAGAATACAGGCAGTAACTTTTTTGACATCAACCACAGCAACTTCTTTCTAGATATATCTCCAAGGGAAGGGAAATAAAGGCAAAACTAAACTATTGGGACTACATCAAAATAAAAAGTTTCTGCACAAAGAAGGGAAAATCAACTAAAGTAAAAGGCAACTGATGGAGAAGATATTTGCAAATGACATGTCCAACAAAGGATTAGTATCCAAAATCTCTAAAGAACTTAGAAAACTCAACACCCAAGCCAAAAAATCTGATTAAAAAATGAGCAGAAGACATAAACAGACATTTCTCCATAGAAGACATCCAGATGGCCAACAGACACACGGAAAGATGCTCATCATCACTTATCCTTGGAGAAATGCAAACCAAAACCACAATCAGAGTTCAGCTCACACCTGTATGAATACTAAAATAAAAAACAGAAGAAACAATAGGTGTTGACATGGATGTGGAGAAAAAGAAACCCTCGTGTACAGTTGGTGAGAATGCAAAGTCGTGCACAGTGGCAAACAGTATCGAGGTTCCTAAAAAGTTAAAAATAGAACTACTTTATGATCCAGTAATCACATGAGCATACTACTTGGTATTAACCCAAAGAATACAAGAACACTAATTCAAAGAGATACATGCACCCCTATGTTATGTTTACAGCAACAAAATTACAATAGCCAAGTTATGGAAATGACCTGTGTCCATCAATAGATGAATAGATAAAGAAGAAGTGATTATATATATAATTTCTTCAAGACTCAAACTGAAAGGAAAATTTATTTAGTCTTCTTGTTAAAGCAATCAAGTTTAAAAATGAGGTGAGGTTAAGAGAAAAGAAAGAACATTAAACCTTCCACAGACACACAGTCAGACAAACAGACACAGATACTGGCACTTGGGGGCTGGGGAATGGGCCTCCGTGTTAGCTCTTTCCTATCTTGGAGATGGGATCATCACAGACTCAGGTAGTGCCTCCTTTTCTGTAGTCTTTTGCTCAGAGGTCTTCTCCAGTGAGTGGATGTGAATCTGCTCCTTTCTCAGACTTGCCTGGAAGGCCAAGGCCTCGGCTTGGGCCTTACTGTGCACCTGAGCAGTCTTGTCATTTGCACCCTGGAGTTTCTCCTCTGCATGGGCCTGCAGGGCCTGGTACCTCTGGCCTTTTCAATTCTGTTCTATAATCTCTGAGACATTTCTTCAGTGATTCTCCATTCATGGGATTCCCTTCAATCATCTTCTGTTTGAAGAGGTCAGAGAAAGACTTTTCCATGGAGCTCAGGTCTACAGTGGGTTGGTCTTTTTCCTTGAGAATTGTCCAGATCTCAGTGTTTGCAAGTTCCCTCTGCTTCTGAGCCTGGTACACTTATTCCTTCGAACCTGCCCATCATCTTCCCCATTTCATCTTCGCATGGAGTGCCTCATACCTGCTCGTCAGCAACATGTTCTCCTCTCGAGTGGCTTCCACTGCTCCGTACACATCCTTCTGGCTTTACTGCAGTAAGTCCACTATGGACCCCACGGGCAGCAGCAGATCCCTTGACCCAAAGACACACGGAGGGGCGTCCAGCATGGGAGCACCCAGGGCTCCGAGGAAGTCAAGTCCCCTTAGCTTCACTTGAGGCAGACTTCCTGAGAAAGGCATGGCCATGTCCTATGCACTTCTGGCCTCTGGGACCACAGGCACCAGTGTGAGGGCTCTCCTTCAGGAGTTGGTTGAACTTGAGTTACAAGGACTGTTTTCTCATAGCTTACTCCTTAAATGAGGAACTCCCAAACTGCTCCAGATAATCCCCATTGGCTCCTGTGCCTAAAATCTCAGCTAGGTTTCTGAAGTGCTCCTCAACCAGATCTGCGGCAGGTTCTGACTTGTGCCCGGGAGCAGGGGCCGCTGATGCACTGGCACAGTCCACAGCTTCTTCCTCACCTGCTGTGCCCAGGGTCCTTGTTCAGTTTGTGTCACAGGTGTGTCATCCACCAAGACTGTAGGCACCTGCTGTCTCAGAGGGAAGGGCCCTGGGACCAGCATGCAGATGCTTGGCCACAGACCCTGTTAACCTATTCAGAGGCCTGGGCTTCTCCTCCACTTTCAAAAGACTTGAATTTCTGGTCATCCCGAACTTCAGCTTATCCCAGTCCAGGTTGTAAGATGTCTGGGGAAGGAGAACGGGCCCCTCACCTACCTCCTCAGGTGCCTTTTCCTGGCTCGGCTCTGGTATCCTAGAAGGAGGCTTAAGGCCAAGTCTTTTCCTCAGTTTCCTTGGTGGGGGCAAACTTTTGCTGATGACATAGTCAGAAATCAAATTCCAGCCCTATGGGCCAGCTCCTCCAAGAGGTAGTCTTTTGACCATTAGCTTCTTCCTTCTGAGGACTTGGGGATATGGCCCCTCCAGGCTTCAGAAGGTAGGTCAGGATGATGTTCCCAGGACCAGAAGTGTCTTCTGGGCTGGCTGGGCCTCACCAGGCATGTCTATGAGGGGTCTTTATTCACAAGTTCCTTTGGGGTAAGTACAAGGGGGCAAAGTAGCCATGGTGAGGAAGCAGGAAGCAGGTTTGAGCTGTCTCTGGCAGCTCTGTGAGGTTCTTCTGTTCTGTCTTGGGGAGTCAGCTGGGAAGGGTCTTCCAGGATTTCAGAGGTGGATATAAAACTTTTCTCTAATTCCACCATATATATATATATATATATATATATTCAACCATAGAAAAGAATGAAATATGGCCATTTCCAGTGACACAGATGAAACTAGAAAGTATAATGCTAACTGAAATAAGTCAGAGAAAGACATACCATATGATTTCACTCATATGTGGAATTTAAGAAACAATACACACAAAGGGCAAATGAGAGAGATACAGATCGAGAAGTAGATTCTTTTTTTTAAGTTTATTTACTTTGAGAGAGAGAGAGAGAGAGAGGGAGAGAGAGAATGAGTGGGTTGGGGGCAGAGAGAAGAGCCCCATAGACAGCAAAGAGCCCAACTCTGGGCTCAATCTCAGAACCGTGAGATCATGACCTGAGCTGAAACCAAGAGTCTGATACTTAACTGACTGAGCCACCCAGGGACCCCTATAGATTCTTAATTATAAAGAACAAACGGATGGTTACCAGAGGGGATGGGGGTGAATGGGTGGGTTAGAGAGGTAATGAGGATTAAGGAGCACACTTACCATGAGGAGCACTGGGAGATGTATGGAGGTGTTGGATTACTGTATTGTACACTTGAAACCAATATAACACTGTATATTAACTAATAGGATTTAAAATAAAAACTTAAAAAGAAACAC
>PITB01028031.1:0-19487 GCA_004024585.1 Paradoxurus hermaphroditus
CCCAAGGCGCCGAAGAGCTAAGTCCAGAGCCATTCGGTGAACCCCTCACTCTCGCCCTTCAAACGCTTACACAGTAACAGACACCACCACTGCTCAGAGGGCCTGACACTTTTTGAAATGTTAATTAAACTTGTATAATAATTTAGGCTACTTCGACAGATTCTTAAATATGGGCAAATTTCCATAGTGCTTTTTTCCTCTCAGCCAGTAGAGAAAACAATGGAGGTAAAAAAAAAAAAAAAAAAAGGAGAAATGGTCAGAAAATGAAGAAACACAAGATACGCATGGAGTTTACGATCTAGTAATCCTCAGGCCAGCAGCCCTGATGTTTTCCCATCATTACTGACCGACTTAGGCACAACAACATCAGTAAGCGCGAGCATCGAAGGATTCATTCTCTTTTTCTCTGTCTTGCTTTTCCGGGGGACAGTGTCTTCACTGGCAGTGAAGTCTAAGTCTCTGTGGGTCTTTTACAAATATACCCCTGAGAAAACACGCAGAAGTTGCGACCCACGGATCTCAGCTGGAGCTGGGAGCTGGGACTTCACAGGGGATTCAGGACCCGGCCTACCCTGGCGCAGGCATCTCGGGAGCCCTAATCGCTCGTCACTCACCAGAATGCCACGAACTGGCAGCTGTAAATCACTGCCGTGGTGAAAGCAGGAATGCTACGCTATGACGGCAGTGGTCCTCAGACTTCCCCTGCTCTGACAATCCTGCTACACTTCCGGGGCCTGCGACACCTCTGCCACGTAGAACGCAAGGTCGTGTGCCTTTTCTAGCCAACGGTAACACTCAGAGCTCACAACCATGCGGATGAGTCCGGGTTCAGGGAGCCACAAAATGACGGAGCTACAAACAAGAGTTTTTCTTATTTATGGAAGATAAATATAACTAAATGTAATATTAGCTTTTCTCTCACAATAATTTTAAAAACCTAACTTCAATTTTACTCACATTTTAAATAATAAGAAATATATTTTTGTTGGTAAAACTTACTAGTTGTTTTTTTTTTTTTTTAAATTCAATAGTTTGTTGTTGTTCTTGTTGTGGGGGTTGAAGACACTCCAGATAGGTCGTTTGGAAACAGTCTGGAAACGAGAGCACATGCATCTGAGAAAGAGCTCAGGTATTACCTCAGGAACGAGCTGAAATTTGAGCAGAATCCTTTCACAGAACAACAGCCGAGAAATTAATCTTCAAGAAGGAAGCAAGGTAAGGTCTGAAATGACCTTTGAAAACTGTGAAGTTAACAATTCTCCACATCATTAAACATTTTATATAAAATTTATTTTACCGCCAAGTCTGGAACGTACATGCTACACTTTTAAAAACTGGATTAATAGGAAGCCCTTGGATTTCCAGAACCGGCCTCATTCCTTCCCTCCTGACCCCAACAAAATGTCATCCCCACACTTGCTTGACAACAACGTGGAATTGCTAGAATACGTTTATGTGAAGTGGTCTGTATTTACAGTGTCCAACAGGACGAAACAACAGTCAGTTCCATGACTGATAATTCTGTGCCTTCCCCGTCCCCATGTACCTACCAAATACTATCCTCCGAAAGACCACATTCTCCAACAATGTGACACGAGGGCTGTAGACAGCATGCTCCTGTCCCCAAAAATCCCCCTGATCCTGATTATGATGTAAAGAAATTCCACGAACCAAGCACCACTTGCTTGCTGTCTGGTGGGGCAGCTCTTAGATCAATCACCCCATGGGAACACTTGAATAAACTCGGAGAAAGAGGAGAGAGGTGTGGGTTTTCCTCAGATGTCAACAGCGGCCACACCACTGTCCTCTTGCATCTAGGAGACGGTTCTGGAGGACAAGAAAAAGAAACACAAGTAGTATAGTTACCGAAACAAGAAATTAGTCCCACTATTATTACAATCATAGCATCTGCTACATATAGAGACTGCCCTAGTTTAAAATTAATTTTTTCAACTGAGAAACTAAATGTCATTTTGTGATTGTTAGTCAGGGGGGCATCTCAGATTAATTAGAATTAACCTTTTATTAACTCGTTAATGCACCGAACTACCGAACTTTCACCTGTGTGCTGTGTATTTAACATTATAGCATGTTCCCCCCAGGCCTCTGTGAGTTTCTGGCATATTCTCACTGCTCTGGTCCTCCGCACTTGCGCGTCAAGGTTAGTAACATCGGCGACTTAACAATGCATCCCTGTTTCAGCATTTTAGGGTTTGCTCTTCCAAGGAGGTCTTATGACAAAACATCTAAGAAAACAGAACTTCAGCGTAGCTGAAAATGTGTGTAACTAATGCCACCGTCACCCTGAATTTACCGGTTTACACGCTGCTCATTAATAAAATGGAAATAATATTAGCTATACACTTGATTAGGATTAAATCAAATATTTCTTTAAATATTAGAAATATAGATGATAGAAAAAATCTTGCAGCACATTTATAAAAGTCTCAGAACTTCTGCTTGGCGCAAGCGAAAGTGGATTTTTCAGGAAATAAATGAGAGGCATCGTCGCCTAACAGAAGCAGTCTAGCCTCGCGCAGGCCCGTATTCAGTACCCCCCCGACCCCGTCCTGCCGCTCGGCCAAGCAATATGGTGAGCTTCTATCAACTCCACGTCTGTACAGGGATGCCTGGTGATATTTAATGGAGATATTATGCAAGAAATCCGTGGTCAGCAACATGGAGGCATCCAAATAACAGTAAATAAAACCAAGTGAGATTTATAAGTAAACATCAAAAAAGACTCAAACATTAGTAAATAAAACTGTTTAAGTGAGTCTATTGAGTCTAAGTTGTATTTAGACTCAAAGTTGAAAAACTTTGTGACAATGATATGCGTAGGGCAAAGAGAAGGACACACAGGTTTCCAGTTGACGCGACTGCAGAGACAGGAAGGTCATGCATGGACACGTTCTACAAAAGCTTGGTTCAGAGGCTGAAATTGTGTTTGGCTTTGAACACGCTCACCTGGAAAGGTCACTGCAGTACCCGGAAGGGACTGTTCTGTAGCTAATGACATAAGAGGAGTTAACATGTTAGAATTATCTAGAAGGAGTTCTGGCATAGGGCAGCTGCTTTAACGCCATTTATTATTATTGTTGTCATTTGCAGATTCCAAGATCGGAAGAGAAACTCGAACAGGAAATGTGCATTTTTGCCTCATCCCGACACAGCCTCACGACAAGGGAAGTACGGAGCAGCTACAACGGTCTCAAAGTGTGCAGTGCTGGGCAAGGATGTCAAGCCCCTTAAAGTGCGTTCTCCCTCAGTCTCTGCATGGGAATTCCCTGAGAGGGAAGCGATGGGCGAGGCAGTGAGGGGTCCCCGGGGGGAGGGGGGCGGGCTGACATCTAAGGTCTGCAGAGAGCACTCTCTAATGCTGAGGTGGCCGTCCCTCCCTGAAGAGGGATTAGGGCAATGGGTAGCCACGTCCACCCCTTGCCTGGTAGTTTGCCATGCTCAGGTTAATACTGTTTAACTTGCTTGCTCCTAAGCTACTAATGTACTATGTCTATGAGGTAGACTTCAGGAAATGCTGCTATAATTGTTTTTCCTTTAAGGATTACATATGATAAAAGGTACTCAGGTTCAAAAGGAAGAAATTAAACTGTCTTGATTCACAGATGTCATTATTATCTATTAGAAAAGTCCAAAACACTTGTAAAACTAATAAGCAATCTTGGTAAAGTTTTTAAGATATAAGGTTAATATACAAAAGTAAATCCTTTTCTACAGACCTGCAATAAGCAAGTAGAATCTGAAATTAAAAACAATACTATTTATATTAACACCTAAAAAAATGAAAACTTAACTACAAATCTAACAAAATAAATGCTTCTCTGTATGAGAGAAATTTAAAAAAAACTCATGAAAGATCTCAAAAATCACTAAATAACTAAAGAGTTATTCCATGTCTATAGGTAAGAAGACTCAACAATGTAAAGATGTCAGTTCTTCCCAACTTGACCTACAGATTCAATGCACTCTCAACATCCAGCAAGTTATTTTGTGGACTCGGAGAAACTGACTCGAAAGCTGTGTAAGTGACAGAAGACCCAGAACAGCCAACATGATGTTTAAGGAGAACTAAGTGAGAAGACTCACATCGTCCAACTTTCATAAATGCCATAAAGCTACAGTAATTAAGACAGCGTGGTAAGACGAACAGACAAATTAATGGAATATAATAGATCAATGGAGTATAACAGAGAGCCCCAAAACAGACCCATATGAACTGATACTCATTTCAACAAATATTGCCAGAACAACTGGGCATCCACATGCAAATAAAAGAAAAAAAAGAATGTAGACGCAGACCTTACACCCCTCACAAACACTGGATCACAGACCTAACAGCAAAACACACAGCTATACAATTGTAGAAGATAACCTACCAGAAAACCACATGACCTTGGATCTAGAGGTGACTTTTACATTAGAATACCACAAACGTGACCCATGGAAGAAATTCTTGATAAGTCAGATTTCATGAATTAGAATCTTCTGCGTGACAAAAAATGTTGTCAAGAAAATGAAAAGACAAGCCACAGCCTGGGAGAAAATATTTGAAAGGGATATATCTGATAAAGGGCTGTTATCCAAATTACACAATGAACTCTTAAAACTCAACATTAAGGAAACAAACAACTCAGTTAAAAAATGGGCCAAAGATGTTAACAGACATTTCACCGAAGAAGATATACAGATGGCCAATAAAGCATATAAACAGGTGCTCCACATCACACGCCATCAGGGAAATGCAAAGTGAAGCAATGAGGTACCACTTACACACCTATCACAATGGCCGAATTATCGAGCACTGACAACAGCAAATGCTGGTGAGGATGTGGGGCAACGGGAACTCTCTCTACACATTGTGGTGGGAATGCAAGATGGTCCGGCCACTTTGGACATTTCTTATAAAACTAAACATACTCTTACCATGTGATCCAGCGATCATGCTCCTTGGTATTTATGAAAATTGAAATATTGTGCCCATACAAAACCTGCACGCAGAGGTTTACAGAGCTTTATTAGAACTGGCAAAACTTGTAGGTGACCAACATGTCCGTCAGTGGAGAAATAATCTGGGAACATTAAGACTTCTAGAATATTTTCATCACCAAAAAAGAAATGAGCTATCAAGCTATGGAAAGACTTAGTGCATTATTAACAAGAAAGAGAATCCAATATGAAAAAACACTGGTGTAACTCCAACTATATGTCATTCTGGGAAAAGCAAAACTACAGAAACAGTAAAAACATCAGTGGCGGCCAGGGATTGGGCAAAAGGGAAGTAAACGGGCAGAGGTTTTCAGGGCAGTGAGACTCTTCTGTGTGATCTTATAATGTTGGATACACACCAGGAGACATCTGTCCAAACCCAGAGAAGGCACAACACCAAGAGAGAACTGTCAGCCATGGGCTGTGGGTGGATAACGACGCGTCGATGTATTCATCAACGGTGTTCTGAGTCCCTCAGAACTCTGTTCCTGAGGAAATATGGGCAAACTATTATGTTCACTGCCAAAATCACTATTTCCCTCAAAATAATCTATTTTCAGAAATAAGAAAATACAAACTTCATAAAAGCACAGTAATAAAACTGTAAACCCATTTGGAATAAACTAACAAGCATGAACCTATTTCTGTCAATGTCTATGAAGGATCACCCTAATATGTGTAAATGTTTTCTAAACTAAAGATGGCTCTTTCGAGGCAGGAGGGATGACAAGGATAATTATTCAAGGAAAAAAAAACAAGCTAACACTGACATTGTTTATAATTAAAAATGCTACTTTTTTCCTTACAGAAAGAAAAGCTCAGAATAAACCAATGCAGATATATGTGTTTTAAATTGGAAAAATGGTTCTTTGTTCTCGAATGCGGGATAATAAGAAGAAAATTTCTCATCAGAAATTTTGGAGATTATTAAACTGTTTCTGACAATGTTGCATTTATGAACCGTTTCACTTGTTCCTTAAAAGTACTAGAATTTTCTCAAATGGACTAGTACATGCTACACTTCTTTGACAGCTTCTTCTGTAATCACTATGTCTAGAGGGAACCCACAAGAGCCACTAAGAAATAAAGAGAGACAAACACTTTCAAAGGGTTCTTAAGCAATTTTTAAGAAGGAAGTAATTTTATGCGAGCTAAGGTCGCTTTCTCCACAGCTTGAAGCCAGTCTGCGTAGGCTTTCAGTTCTTTAGGAGAATGCAGGCATGGGACCTGACCTAAGTCTTCCTGCACATATTTTATTATAAAAAACATTAATTTACTTTAAAATTTAAGATCGTAAGAGTCTTGATGAATTCTAACATGACATTTTATGAGGCTCGAGAGCCAACTTTTTTCTTCAGGTGCACATCTCTGAAATTACATTGTCAGTCACTGGGAAAATACGGCTCGATATTCAGAGAGCGTAAAGCCTGATTTATATACGAGTTTTAAGAAATCCTCTTTTGTATCAAGTAATATATATTTACTTATGCTGGGAATACAGTCATTTATACTGTAGGGGTGATTTATCATTATATATTTATAAATATATATGCATCTATATATCATATTTACGTGCGTGTGTGTACGCGCACACACGCATGCCCACTAATGAACATGCAGATGGAGCCAAAATGTCTTCCGATGCTGTGGATTTCCATTCAGACTTAACACAAAGCTTGACTTTCTAAAAACATACTTAATTATTGTCCCACTTCCCAAAATGTCAGTATCTATTTACTTTTGTATTAACAAAGGCGATAATCACTACTTTTAGCTGCTTCAGATCATTAAAACAATTTTTGCAAAGGGCATTATTACAAAAGCAATACCCAAAACAAAACCCTCTAAATGGTTTTCATAGAAATAAGTGAATTGATTTATACACTCGCAGTTTTCATATAAATACTAAGTAGAGATATCTTAAATATAAAAACAGGTAATGAGAAAACACCGTGCTACTACCGGGTCACACTTCAGGAACCGTGCACTGAACTATTTCTGCACGACCCTGCAAAGTACACCACAGAAGCCACTCACAAGATGGCAACTACAGCACATGTCTTCGAATCAGTTCCTGACCTTTCGAAGCAAATTATAAGTTAAACAATAATTGTTTTCCGAGTACGAGGAGGCCTTTGTTTTAGGCTGAAATCACAGGACGGACGGGACGGCCGCATAGCCTGGAACGGAGTACGGAGAGGATGAGGCACTGACACACAAACACGAGGACAATGAGGACGACAGTCAGGAGCCGGACACGGGTGTCCCGTCACATGGGCCTGAGCTGGACTGTGTGTGCCAGCCTGCCCTAGATTCTTAGAATTCCTATTTTGTCACCGTGTGGATTCTATCTGTGCACACCGAGAGAAGGGAAGGCAGGCAGCGGCGTCGGGCACGGGCCCACGCAATATTCTACACCTGCTAGTTCCCTCGCCGTGAACCTCCAAGAAGTTCTGAGAAGTTCGGTTTTTTCAATACTACGTGAAGTTGCAGAATATTTTCAAGGAATGAATTGGAAAGGGTGGATGAAGACAGATAAGTAAACAACGAACAAGCGACTGTGGAATACGTTGGGGAGGGATTTCTGCTGGGATCGAACATAAAGCAGGTAAAAGAACGAGCGACGCAGGGGGCCAAAGTGAGGTGTCGGATGACTGTGAGCCTGAGCCGGCGGGTCTCGCGGGGAAGGTTCCCTTTCAGCAGAGGGCTGGGTGAAGAAAGGGAGGAAGCACGCTCTAGGCAAAAGGGTGCTCACACAAGTGGCGATGATGAAATTGAAAAGGGCCAAAACGGGGTGTGTTCCCCCCGCCCCCCGTGAAGAACGGGAGATCGGGGTGGCTGGAGCCAGGCAGGGACCAAGAGTAAACGGCGTCAGAGAGGCAGCCGGGGCGAAGGCACTGACCTTGTGTGTGCAGTACCTTCCTTTGGAAAATGCTGCTAACTATTACATCGTGTTTTCTTTACACTACGTGAGGAAAGAAGGCGTCGCTGACAGCGGTGGAAGAGGAAGCACCTGTTTCAGGACGGGTAGCAGTACGCGGTCACACCAGGGGACACGCTCTGAAAGCATCGGCCTGCAGCTGTGCAGGTGATGAGTTTCTCTACTGCTGCTTCTTTGCAAGTAGAAAGAGCTGAGGAAAACATAGGTGATAAAAATCCAAAAATTTTAGAGACACGCACGGACAAGGAGTGAAATGCCTAGAAATTCAGCCGCCAGCCGGCAGGTGTGGCTGAACTTGAAAGGAATCAGGGCGGCATCCGCCAGTCCCAGTCCCGCGCGGGCCAGCAGCGACCGCGTACTAAATGTCCGGGTGAAAACGCGGCAGGACCCCTGGGTCCGGTTTCCAGATGAAAATTCCCAACCCCTCGTCTCTCCACACCATTCACTCAAACACACTCCTCAGGCTCTTCGCTGATTCCCAGGGATTTTATAAGGTCCCCAGAAAGCTGGGATATCCGGAGATAATGAAACGTAATGGTTCCTTTCGAAGTTGTTAATGTTTTAACCATTCATACAAAAGAAAATCAGAATTAGCAAGATTTCTTGTAGGAAATTATGTGTTCACTCGAGAAGCATATTTTTCAACCCTAATGCTAAAAAGTTATGCTTACTCATTCGGTAGGCTTTTATCTGATGCCGTATCCATTTTGACCCATGATCTGTGCAAAACAAGACAGGTTCTGTGATGTTTCCTTTTGCTAGCTGAAATCAGTGATTTGAAATATTATTTTAACTACTGTATATCGAGATAAATGTAATACATTTACTTTAAATATACTAGTAATAGACTGTTTCATGTTAAGATCATTAAATGAAAAACACGTCAGCATATCATGGTATTCTTGTCAATGTGACCTAACGCTGCGGTGACCATTGAACTTTTTCCTTGGCGTTGTTGTTACGAACAAAAGAGGTGAATTTTCTCCACTACACGGAGGAAAACACATAGAGACAGATCTTCTCAGGTTCCGAAACCTGACCTTTCACGATCACAATGGAAATGTATAGAATTCCAAAATGTGGAACCAAATCGCAACGTGATCGTCACGGTGCTATTTATTACCAGTTGTAAAACTCTACGGTTGTAGTGAGAAAAGAAAGAAAAATAGAACATGGTCATAATGTTTTCCCCGCACAGCAATGTCATGGGAAGTAAGAGCTTTAGGTCCCAGGGTCAAACGCGGCAGTGGTGAGGAGTAACTTGTGACTGTAGACACTCTAGGACGTGGGTACCACGTGGACTCGGTGCCCGCGGGTCGCCCCCTTGCTAGTCCCTCAGGAAGAGCAGGCTTTTCGTAACATGTATCCACTGGATGGCTGAACCTTGAAAATGTGTGGTAATTTAACAAGTCATTAGTTTCGATCTATTCTTCCAATAAGCAGCTATGATAAATGATAAAAGACAAAATTCCTCCAAGTTATACTCGACTCTGAGTGCTCAGCTCGTCCTGTGCTCTGCCCCTCACCCCCTGCTGACGGACTGCGCGGGGGGACATTAGCCACCATTTACAAGGACCCGAATGAGTCCAGGGACACCGTGGATTCCTAGGGCAGCTCAGCTCGCAGATTTACAGGACAGGCGGAGTCCTGTTGCTGCACACTTGACACCGCCGAAGCAAATGCTTCCAAACGGTTCACAATTAATACACTGAATTTATAACTTTATAAGGACTTACACCTATTTTTACCGCTGGAGGTGAAAGAAGACCGATACTATTTTCATAAAACCTAGGCAGGTTCAGTTATTGTCAGAAACCTCCCCATGTAGAATCAGCTGCCAAATTCAAGTGGAAACGTGAAAAAAACAAACTTATCTCGTGTTATCTGAGGTGGTGGAGGCCACGCGAGGCCATGAATTTCCTCCCGTCTAGGAGGCAAGACGGATTTCCGGAGAAAAATCGCGCCCACCGTCTGAAGGGCAGCACCTATAACAGCATTTTTTGGAGGAGTTCTCTTCGAATCGAAGAGCGGAAACATCAATAAATGTTCACATTTTCAAAGCTGGAATTGCCACTTGCTGTTGGCTTGTCAAGTGTGTGCTAACAGTACATTTCTCTTCAAGATTTTGTTTTCCCTTCCTGAAAGTATCAAAAACATACCGCACTTGAAAATTGTCAGATGCTTGAGGAATCACATGCGGCCAACTCCCTTTGTACCGGCAGCAAAATACGATACTTGAATATCAGCCTTACTTCTTCCAGGTACTTAGAAAAGGTCATACATTCGGAAAGAACAAAGCCAAATACAACGGACACCCTCTGAAGAGAGGCTCTCTCTGCAGGGCTTACTATGTCTTCGCCATTCACCACGCGTGCAGACGGCCGCTCACTCGCGGGCAGCGAGGCTCGCGGTGACCCGTCCACGCTGACTTGCTCACTGCCCACCGAATCCTCTTGGCTTCTCGGAATGGCTTATGCTGCACCTTGGGAGAAGGATACTGTGTGTGTGCACATCAGACGTACCGTCACAAGACAAATTAAGACTTCAAAATGCGTTTAATACTTAAATTCGGGAATGGTATAATTCTCTGTCCTATTTATAATCATAATAACAAATTCCATTCATCTACAAGAAGATCCTTTCCGTTTCAAATCAATAGAAACCATTTAAAAAAAGAAGAAGAAATGCTTTATGGCTGTGACGGACTGAGTGTCTGGGTTCTCTCGGATTTCATAGGGTGAAATCCCGGCCCCCAACGTGATAGTGTTAGGAGGCGGGACCGTGAGGGTCCTGAGGGTGGAGCCCCCGCCCTGGGGTCAGTGCCCTTGTGAGAACCCTCCAGAGGCGACCCTCTCCTCTGTTCTCTTCCGGCTGAGGACGCAGAAGGTGAGAAGCCTGGCCCCACCAGGTTGCCACTGTGTCTCAGTCTCCGGAACTGTGGGGAATTATGTGGGAAATTAATTTCTACCACTTACGTCACCTTGTCAATGGTACCTTTTTGAGGCTCTGACCTAAGACCAGGGTACATGGATTCTGCCCCAGTCCATCATTTCTATACCAAACACAAATTAACAGAAGCCTTAGAAAATTAATGTTTAAAAATTAAAACACAACAACAACAACACTGGACAAAAATAAGGAAAAATGATCTGTTATCTGGTTTTCCTAAAACTCTCTTAAAGTCTGCTTCATTCTCATCACGTTTCCAAGGGAATCGCAGAATTTTTCAAATCTGTCATAAGGTGAATCTTTTCTTTACACACACACTCAAACACAGGTGTGTATTCAAATAGTTCTAGTATTTTTCGGACCAAAAATGTAAAAACTGTTCTGAGCAGATTTGGGATGGTATATTTAAACTTGGCTAAAATTTATTATTCAGATTTGATTTTCATATATACAAATACATGAACACCAAGAAATATTTTTATACCCTTAAATTTATGTAGTCAATATATATTTAACATCAGTTCAGATACTACATTATGGTAAATTCTATGGGGATACCGGAAAAGAAAAAGAAAAATATTTATACTAAGTCAATCATTACAAGTTTAGCCTACAACTATTTATTCTGTCTTCATAAGAACCTGTTATCTACTTAATACCATGTAAATTATTATTGCCTGCGAGGTAACTATTCTGGAGACTTCCTAAAGCATTGTTTTACATGTAGGAAAACACTGTTTTTCTGGGAAACCAGCAAACTCACAGTGAAAGACAAAGGAGAATAAAATCTGATATTCAGGATAGATGAGTCAATTATCAGGGGTTTGGATAAAAATTTATTTTCTGGGTAAGGACTAATATTAAATTCACTGAAAAGACCAATCCACATAACCTCTGTCTAGCAATTTTTTTTTAAATATGAATTGTCTTGTTATCTTGCTGACACTTTGCACATGAAATTTAATACAATGGGAAGGCCCTTTTCACAGAAATTCAGCAACTGTCCAATTTCTAAGCCCCTGGAAAAAAAGAAACTTTAGGCTTTGTTAAAGAATCAATCTTTCAATTAAAGTAGGGTTAAAAATATAGGGGGGAGAGAGTATATGTCATCTTTCCCAGTCCCTAGCATTAAACCATAATGAGTTAAAAGTGAAAAACCATCAAAAGAGGTTTAATAGTATAAATCTAAACAGGTAAGATTAGTACCCCGATGACGTCCACAGATATGACAAGTAATTTAGCGTCTTTACATTCCCCACGTTTATGGAGCAGAGCAGTATCAAAAGCTCAGGTGACCTTGGTACACGACGTTCTTTAAGTGACAATTCCCAATGTGTCATTCGTGATATGTGGTTGAAATATACCAACGGCGCCTTCATGGCTGCTGGTTTTCAGGTTTATCCATGTGAAAATAGAAAATGCACTTCTTTGTATTTCAGATTGTTTGTCCAAACTTTTGTGTTTTGGTAGCGAAAGTGAATCATCAATACTTTTTTTAATTAATTAGGTAATTTTCTTATACAGCAGGTGTCAACTATGAAGAGGCTAGCTCATTTATTTTTTGATATCCAGTTACTAAATTTGGAACTTCAATACAGAAAATTACGTAAACGTATTAGCATACTGTATTATGTATCATAAATATTGTATTAGTATTATATTGTATTAGTATCATAAACAACCTTGTTGCATTTCACCTTTAACACGGAAACAATAATCATAAAAAGTGACTATCCATGGACCGCAGATTAATAAGTAGGTAGGTGACATCATCACCACAGAAGACTTAAATAATTAAGGTTTTAAATTATTGCAGAAGGATCAAAAGTGAGACATCAGCCCTGAGCTCCTCCAGGAAGTCACTCCTGATTTGTTTCACACGCCCCTTGGGTCTTGCAGCCGTGGTCCTCGGTGCCCCTGTTTAGCTCATCTCCACAGCCGCCCTGAGCCTATTTTTCTTTTTTTTAAGTTTTTTGAGTTTATTTATTATTGAGAGCCAGAGAGAGAGAACAAGCTGGGGACAGAGAGAGAGAGGGAGACACGGAATCAGAAGCAGGCTCCAGGCTCCGAGCTGTCAGCACACAGCCTAATGCAGGGCTCAAAGGCACAAACCTTGAGATCATGACCTGAGCCCAAGTCCGGCGCTTAACAGACTGAGCCAGCCAGGCGTTCCTGAGCCTATTTTTCTACTTGACACCTTGGGTGACTCTCTGATCCCCTGAGATTCTGAGCAGATTCTCTGTCTTCGCCTTGTGAGCAGCAACTATCCAAGCTGCTGTGGAAACTGGCACCAAACAGGCTTTTAGTGACTGCTTCAAAAAGGACGTGAAAATCTGTGTGGCTAAAACCCTTAAAGGTTTAGCATGCCAAAAGTATCGAGGATGAGGTCACAGTCCATGAAGAATCTGTAATCGATGTTTTCTTTTTTTTTACTTTATTTACTTTTTTTTTTTAGTGATCTCTACACCCATCGTAGGGCGCAAACTCAAGACCCCGAGATCTAGAGTCTCAGGCTCTTCCGACTGAGCCAGCCATGCGCCCCCGGAATCAGTATGTCTTCAATAACGTCCCGTTGTTATTATCTCCTACTCTTATTCCCTTTCACCCTTAGACCACGGTTCTTCAATATCAAATTTGTCTCTTTTTGTTTCTAAGTATTGTTGCAAAATAAGCGTTGTGGTTTTACACCCACACATATTCCCCTTTATGAACTGTGGCTCCAGAAATGCCCGTCTTTCCTGTGCGGGGCTGGCGGTGCCGACATGGGTCCCCAGTGGACCCGGAGGTCCCACGCACAGGTGGCCAGACGGCTTCCTCCCCAGGGCAGTGCTCCCTCTGACCAGCCAGCCCCCCGAGAACCTCACCCAGCCCCAGTGACTGTGTTTCCAAAACGTCTCGCCTCTGCTCTCTTGAATCCCCAGAGGCCTGGAAAGAGAAGACTCAGCGCCCCACCTGCCCTCCTGAGCGCTCCCGTGGTCTTGGCACCACAGAAACCTCTCTCCCTCGGTGTACAGAACACAGGTTAACCCGCACACAGCCTGATGCAAAGGAACCCAGTGTATCCTGTGCTGTAATGACGATTACCAAAAAAATAATAATAATAATAAAATAGGGATTTATTTATACCAAAATGTAGGGATATTATTTATACTAAAAATATATGACTGGTTTATCTGAAATTAAATCTAACAGGGCATCCCGTATTTTTAAAGGTAAATCTGATAAAGCTAGCATTAATAGTATCTGAGCCACCGGTCAACGAGCCAAAATTACACTTATTAAATGTTCTCTTATCGCTGGGAAATGCGGATTTGAACAGTTAATATATTAAGAGGCAGCAGCTGTCCAGAATGGTAGTTCCAATAATGCGTCGTGAGGGGCGAGTCGTTGATGGATGTTTCACTGACGGCGTAAAATCATATTTAAAATTGAATGCAGATTTAGATTTTGGTGGTCTAAATATAATTGGCATTAATATATCCATGAAATATTATTAGGCATTTAAAATTATTTCTAATAAGTTGTCATGAGCAACTGACATATAAATTAAGTAGATGGAGAAGCATATTCTTCCTCCATAAGTTTTACCATCAATGTTCAAAACATCAAAACATATTTACATTTTTCCTATAAATAATCAATCTTAAGTTCATTATGGAAAGAGGTACATTTCTAATAAAAATTATGAATCTCTGCGAATGATTAAAACGGGATTATAAAGAATTAACATTCACGCTTACTATTTTGCACATTAATCACAGTGCAAATATAATGAGTGTAACAAACATTAAAACCAATCAGATGTTTCTAATAAAGTAGAAAGATTGAGACCAATGATTAAAGTTTTCAAAGGAGAAATTATGCAAATGTAATGGGTTTGCATCTTTAAGGTACTCCATTAATCTCAAGGGCTCCAAAAGAATTCATGCTGACCCCACATGCTTCTCACCAGCCCCTGGGTCCCACAGTCAGTGGAGTGAATGTTCTGGTTGAACATAACTCTGCTGACAGAGGCGATCCCATATCATCAATTTCGTAAACCCAATCTTCCTAACACTTTCAGAAAAATTAACATAACAACATTCTGAAATTATTCTGTGAGCATCTTCTGAAAAGCAATGGTATTTCTGTCTATGTATGTTTTCTTACTATAAATTCATTTTTTATTATTTTTAGGGGATGGAAACTAGTTTCATAAGTTCTACAGACCTTTAGTCAGTCTTTATCAAACAAGTAGGAGACAATCATATGAAGGTAGACAATAAATACTGTAAAAAGTGCCAACTTGGAATTTTAATTTGGGCGCTTTCCTTAGAAAACTTACTCATCTGTAAAATAGGTACAGAGATACAGAAACAATGAAGATATAAATAGAGATATAAATGCCCGGTATTTACTAGGATTTTGTTGAAGATCAGAGTTGGATGTATTCCAAATTTTATAAAACGTGAGGCTGCAAATATATGGGTAATAATTATATTAGCACATAATTATGCATAAATAAATTATTTTCGGTACTTGAAAGTAATATTTTTATTCATAAGCAGTTTTATCTCAATCCCTGAAAATTTAGTTTTGACATCCTAATTTGTTGCAAGCTTATTGCTTAGCAAGATGAATCTGATCACAGTATATCTAGAGGACGGGAAGTACGAATTATCCACATCACTGGGACTATCTGTAAACTAACCTCTGTGAATTGTTCCTACAGAACTTTCTCTTCCTTCCTGCGACCAGCCAACCACAATCTGAGCAACACTCTGGGAGTAACTGAGAAGCGGTGACCTCACAGCCTCACGCCTTCCTGGGAACGGTTCTGGTCACCCCTGCTGGGGTCAACAGTTTGAGAACAGAAACCACGCCTTCTTGGATGGGCAGGAATCGAATTCTCAGCTTCGTCTTCCGTCACGGACACGGGGCACTAAAATCACACTTTCCCCAGATGCGAATTTTCCATCCTACGTAACTTCCCTCGGGGCAGTTGTTTTCAGTGGGGGGGAAATGCTTAACTACTGTTCTGTTTGTCCATTTCTGATCTTAATCCACTACTCCCACCTCTCGGGTGCTTCCATAGCACAGATCGCTGCATTCCAGTTTAAATGAAAAGAACCCTACAGGCCTGACCGTGGCCTCATCTGTCCGGTCACCGCCATCATCGTTATCATCGCCGTCCTCAAAAGAGCCAACACTCAACTTTACCAAGTGCTTTCTGTATTCCGAGCCTTTAGAGAAGGGTCATTTGATCCAGCTTGTACGGAAATCCCATGACGTAGGTACTGCGGTTATTCCTATATCATAAATGTGAAAACTGAGACTCACAAAGTAACTCACTCAAGATGACGTAACTAGTAAGGGACACGGCTAGTCTGAGCTCTTGTTGGCCTGGAGACCCCTGCACTCAAACATTACTCCTCCCTGCGTTTTAAAGGATTTGATTAAAACCCGGGCAGGTTTTCGTTTTGTTTGCTTTTCTTTCTCCGTGATGAACGCAGGGTCTACCAGCTCCCGGCACCAGAGAGGCTAGCCTTTCCACTGAAACCCTGTGGACCCAAAATCTATTCCAAGTA
Organism: Paradoxurus hermaphroditus; assembly: GCA_004024585.1. Lineage (NCBI taxonomy): Eukaryota > Metazoa > Chordata > Mammalia > Carnivora > Viverridae > Paradoxurus > Paradoxurus hermaphroditus. The sequence continues at coordinate 16,462 of PITB01028031.1, forward strand.
CTTAACTTTCTTCTGCAAATTCCCTCATCTATAAAATTGAGAATGATGATAATTGCAGAGATGCCAGGGAAATTTATAATCATTAATGAGCTAAGCCTTTTGAAAATATAAAGCAGCATTAAATGTTAATATTACTAATCTTCTTAATTAGAGGAAGTGGCAAATGTGTCTAGAAAGTCTGTAACTAACTTCATTACTCTTTCATTTACGTAGCTAAGTTTAAGTCCTTCAAAATGTGTTTTATGTTGATTAAACATACGGCTGGCTGCATTTGTAAATGTCGTTGCTAATATGCTGCACCGGGGAAACCGTATTTTTGCTGTTATGACTAGAGAGTGATGAACTTCGGTCACAAATTTTACATCCCAATAATTATATGTTCCTCCTCAACTTTTATTTTATTTCCAGTAAAGATGTGTTTATTCATACGTTAATATTCTTCTAGAGTTAAGGATTTGAAGAAACTTACAGAGAATGTAGGCATCTCAGAAGAACAGGATCTAAACTAAAGGTTAAGAATCAAAACTGAAGTATCGTGAAAATCAGACAGAACTACAATGATAACGGCTGGGGCCCCTGGGTGGCTCAGTGGGTTAAGCATTTGACTTCCGATTTCGGCTCAGGTCATGATCGCAGGGTCCTGGGATCCAGCCCCGTGTCGGGGTCTGTGCTGAGTGCATGCAGCCTGCTTAACGTTCTCTCTCTATCTCTCTCTCTCTTTCTCTCTCTCTCTCTCTCCTCTTCTGCCCCTCCCCCGCTTATGCTCTCTCTCCTTAAAAAAATAAAATAAAATAAAATAGTAAAATAAAATAGTAAAACAAACAACAACGATAACAAAGGCCGATGCTTGGTCAGTGTTAAAATCAGAATGTGTTCTTAGCCTTTCTGACTGTGAAAAGATAACGACTAGGCACATGCCCCTTTGTCTTCTGTTAACAGGGAGGAAACCAATTAAAACGAAAGGCACTTCATACATTATACACTTCGTACATGAGAGAAAGATTACACAGTGAAGATAAACACTTTTATAATCACACACTTCACTATAAATATGTTTAGCAAAGACTAGGGTGTAAAATTTATCAAGCAGACTATCTTCAATTACTTATTTTTGTACTCTCTTTCAAATTAACGAATTAAGGAGGGGCACCTGGGTGGCCAGTCGGTTGAGCATCTGACTTTGGCTCAGGTCATGATCTCACAGTCGACGGTTCGAGCCCCATGTCGGTCTCTGTGCTGACAGCTCAGAGCCTGGAGCCTGCTTCGGATTCTCTGTTTCCCTTTCTCTCTGCCCATCCCCCACTCATGCTCTGTCTCTGTGTCTCTCAAAAATAAACATCAATAAATTCCAAAAACAAAACAAATTCACCATATTCGGTATTGACAATGAGTAGCATATTTTTTAAATACAAATTGATTTTGTCTCTTGATCTGCATTACACAGTGAGAAGGCATCTACCCTTGTTGGGCTAGCCATTCCCATATGTGTGTGTATATATCTGTGTGTGTGTATATATATATACACACATACCTACATCTTCTGAGCCAAAATCAAGAGGCAGCCACTTAACCAAGTGAGCCGCCCAGGCGCCCCAACGGCGACTTCATTCTTCATTACTAAAACCTGACAGCATCTAGGATTTCCTCATTAGGGGAGCAGATAAAGAAACTATGGCACCACCAGATAATGGAGCATCAGTGCTAAGACGGAATGAGCTGTAAGGCCATGAGGAGACACTACTAAGAAGTCCATCCTGAACAGTTAGCCTACCATAGGACTCCAGGTACAGGACATTCCAGTAAAAGCACAAGTAGGGACCCGGGGAAAAGATCAGGGGTTAGAGAGGGAGGGACGGATAGACAGGCAGAGCACAGAGAGCACTCACGGCAGTGAGACTGTCCTGCAAGACGCTATCATCATGGATACGCAGCCTCATGGCCGTGTCTAAGCCCATAGAAGGTGCGGGAGAGCGGTTGTAACGTAAACCACAGACTCTGGTGGTAAGGAGGAGTCAACGTAGGTTCACCGGCTGTGAAAATGGCTCACGCTGGTGGGGCATGTGGACACCGGGGAGGCTGTGAGGGGGAGGCAGGGGGGCAGGGCTGAGGGAGAACTCTGTACCTTGCTCTCAGTTCTGCTGCGTACCCAAAACTGCTCTAAGTGCCATTTTAAAAAGTCTGTACGTATGATCCGGAGTCTCTCTTGCTCAGATGTTAAGGTTGTATCTTAATAGCATGAACTTGTAAACATTAAACTATGTTCAACCTACAAATGGTGATTTCCAATATGTTCACCACTGTGCAGTTTTGACAGCAGAGAGAATAACCCAGACGCCAGTCATAAGGGGAATCATTTCCTAAAATGTGGTCGATAATACAGTAAAACCTTGCTGTGCGAGCATAATTTGTTCCAAAACATGCTTGTAATCCAAAGCACTTGTATATTAAAGCGAATTTCTGCTGAAGAAATAATGGAAACTCAGATGATTCGTTCCACAACCCAAAAATATTCATATAAATACAATTATTTCAATACTGTAATATAATAGGAAATAATAAAGAAAATACAAAATATAAAGAAAATAAATTAACAGGCACTTTCCTTTGAAAACCTTCGTGGCTGGCGTGAAGGAGACAGAGAGGAGGTTACTGTGTAGGACGACTTTCGCTATCACTAATGGATGTTGACTACAGTGCAGTGTTAATAAACTCTCGTCCTACACTGTATCTCATGGAACCGGAATAAGGCAGCAGAGGCAAGGGTGTGTATCTGCAGGCGGCCTGACCGACAACGAAGCGAAGCATTCCTAAGCTCACTCTCGGATGGAAAAGCACAGGGCTGTCCACTGGGGCTTTGCGCTGACAAAAATACACTAGTGCCAGTCGTGGGCACCTTCCAAGGTTCTGAAAAATCACTGATTTCTGATTTTTTTTGTATTTCTGCCAAAAAATCACTGGGGCCTCAGACCGAGCATCTGAGCATGGGAGATGATCACCCACAATTCCCCAGTGGGAAAGAGAGAGAG
>PITB01028032.1:0-19568 GCA_004024585.1 Paradoxurus hermaphroditus
GGAGACTTCCTCCCTGTATCTCCAGCACCAAACACAGTGCCTGACATACACCAGATGCTCAGGGAGGAATGAATACCTGAATGAATGAATGAACAAACGAACGAGTGGGACATCCCTGGGAAGGCAGAGGAGGGACGCTGGGGAGCAGGGAGGAGGAACGGGAGAGAAGTGAGGAGGTACAGACCATGGAAGGAGGCTCCAGGGAAGCCTTGGTCGGGCAGGAGCCCTGGGAGGCAGTGGGGGCCCAGAGAGAGCCAAGAGAAAGGGCGTCTAATGTCACTTTCCTACTGTTTGCTGTCTCTGATGCAATTCTCCCCTCGACCCCCAAAATCTCGAGAAAAGCATGTGCTGCTCGGGTGAGTGACACCTTGAGAAGGAGTTGAAGGAAAACAGGCTGCTCTTGAGTCCACGTGGGGATGGAGAGGACAAGGGCAGGAGGTGACTCCGATGTCCCCGCTCCAGAGTCGTTGGTGCTCTGGGCCAGGTGGGGACACCACAGGTCCTCATGGGGGAGACTCACAGACAGGAGGAGGGACCACGTGGTCAGAGGAATCTGGTGACTCCGTTTTTCTATCAGATCCACCATCTACAACTTCAGAGGAAAAGAGCGTTACGAAAAAAATCAGGAAGGACACACGGAAAGGGGGCGTCTTCCTCCTGGCAGGAAAGGCGGGCGGGCAGAGGAACGAGCCTGGGCTTCGACTCGGCAAAGTGTGGGCTTCAAGCAGCAGGTGCGGTCCGCATCTCTGTTTCCTCATATGAAAAGTGGGCACGAGCCTCACTGCTTACGTCCGGGTGCGGACAGGTGGCAGGAGGTAACAAATCTCGGAAGCACTCGGCCCTCGTCGCCGAGCTCAGCAGCAGGGACCGCGTGCGTGGCGCGTGTGGGGGCTTGGCTTCCCGGACTCGGGACTCAGGACCCGAGAAGCCGTCTGGGACTCCAACCGAGCGCTTGGTTAACACTCTGCTTCCATACCAGCATCCTGAAATTCTTAATTTTGGAACAAGGGACCGTGGTGCATTTTCACAGTGCCCCGGGCTCAACAAATTAAACTATGGGGCGATTGTCCGTGTGTGTAGGTGCGCGTGGGACAGAGAGAGACAGAGAGAGAGGGAGGGAGAAGCAGAGCGCCATGGGGAATGGAAGAAGATGCTGCTGTCCTTGCTCAGTGAAGAGGTGACCAGACGTTCTCGCCGACGAAGCGATGCTAACTGACGACAACAACACCCAGCCAGCTCCCACCCCGTGGTCCCAAGCCAAACCCGCGCCAACGCGCTGAGACTTCACCTAACAATAGCCCCTCTCAGTTCCAAACATCAACAGTCACAGCAACCCCTCCCAGCCTTTGGGCTGTCACCCGAACACCCCCACGCTCGCGGGCCTGGGCCCCACACCCAGCAGCGCCAGGCGTGGGCTCCCCGCGGATCTTCCCAAGGACTCAGCCGGCCCGGAGGCCGCTCGCCGGCGGTTTCCATCCAGGAGGCACGCGATCTGCTGGCTCCCACAAGCGCCTGCCCCCACGCCATCCTGCGCGCCCTAAATGATGCGTTCGCGACCCCGTCCCCCCCCCCCCCCCCCCCCCCCCCCCCACTGTAGGCCGGATGGTGAGCGCCTTGAGGGCAGGAGCCGGGCCAGCCTGGTCTCCGTCTCCCAAGCCCGGGTGCCGCCTGGGGAACACGGAGGGGCTCCATCCGGGCCTGCGGTTGGCTCCGCATCTACGCCCTCGTTCCAAACGCGTGTATCATCCGGCGGCGGGGACGTCCCAGACGAGATTCCCGGCAAATAAGGGACCGCTTCTTCCAGCCTGAGCCAGAATTCGAGCCTCAGCAAGACTCGGACACCCACTACCTTCGGGCCGCGTCCCCGGTGGGTGCGCTGTGACCTGCGCAGAACGGGGCAGGTGTGAGGGGGGCGGAGGGGCCCTGACAGAGTCGGGAGACCTGGAAACTGCCTCCGCCCAGCTCCCTGCCCTTGGAGGGCCGCTCCCCGCCCCAGACGTCCCCTCCCGCTCAGGCTGAGACGCCTAGTGGACCAGGGCTCTGCTATTCAAGACGTAACCCCTTGCTTAACATGTGGTTAGTGAGACCGAGGCACTGAACTTGAAATTGCATTTGTTTTTATTTATTTATTTTTTTAGTGGAAATTTTATTTTATCTTTTTAAAAATTTTTAAACTTTTTTTTAATTTTATTTTTGAGAGACATAGAGACAGAGCATGAGCAAGGGAAGGGCAGAGAGAGAGAGACACACACACAGAATCAGAAGCAGGCTCCAGGCTCTGAGCCACAGATCCCGACACGGGGCTCGAACTCACAGACCGTGAGATCATGACCTGAGCTGAAGGCGGCGGCTTAACCGACTGAGCCACCCAGGCGCCCCTGCATTTGTTTTTAATTATTTGAACTTAAAAAGGGATATATACTAAAGCTAGCAGCACCCGCGGTACGGGAACCTACTTTTTTCCATCGTAAATTTGACAAAACCTAAACACAGACCGAGTACTCCTCGGGACTATTTCGATTTGGGACTAAGATGATCCGCAAGGGGGTGCCCGGCCGGCTCAGTCGGCAGAGCAGGCGACTTCTGTTCTTGGGGTTGTGAAGTTCAAGCCCCGTGTTGGCTGTAGAAATTAGTTAAAAATCAAAAGAAAAAAATGCAATTAAAAAAAAAGTTCTGTCCGTACAAAATACAGATTTCGAAGACTTAAGATGAAAAAATAATGTAAAAGATTAATGCTTTTTATATTGATTACCTCTCAATATGATATTTTAGACTTCGAAGTTTAAATAAAAAGTATTATTAAAATTAAGTTCACCCGTTTCTTTTGTTGTTGTGTTTAATGTGGGTTCTAGAAAATTTAAAGTTACATTTGTGGCTCACATTCTACTTCTGTTGGACAGCACGGGACTAGGGGCTCTCTTTAGGTATTCCCCAAGGAAATTCACACACACACACACACACCCCTGTTTTAGATATTCTGATATTCTACAAGGGTTACCATTAAATTCTGTGGGTTCGCTTCTCCGGCATTAGCCCTCACACCCCCAGCCTGCTCCCGGGTGGGCACGTTGATTTCCCAAAAGGAAATTACCTCAGGTAAGACCCATCCGTCTTCACACCAGCGAGGGGTCATATGACCCAGGCCTGACCAATCAGAGAAGAGCGCCTTCCCTTTGGCCGCCGTGATTGGGTCAGGGATGACACGTGACCACCAGGCCGAACCAATGAGACTTCGCTGGCTGGAAGGATCAGAAGCGAATCCGGCCTTCCCGCTGAGATTAAGGGAGGAGGAGGGACGCCTAGATCCCTCTGAGAGAGCCGATTGCCCGGCAAGGGAGCCAACACGCAGAAGGGGAACTAAGAGTGAAGAGAGAGTCCAAGTCTTGTTATGGAAAGCCAGGATCTATCCCTGGACTTTTCAGTTACATGAGGCGGAAAAGTCCTTTTTGTTTACGCCGCCGAGAATTGGAATTCTGGAAACCAATTTGACAATAAATTATATTAAAAAAACAAAAGAATTGGAATTCTCTTCCCTGTATCCTGAGTGACACATGGACACTTGGCCCCTTCACCCCAGAACGGGTGGTCATGTCCCGAACCCCAGGCTGCCCTCGGCCTCTCCGCCTGCCTTCCCATTCGCGGCAGCCTTATCCCTCTTACCCTCCCCTCAGCGGGAAGAACTTGCAGCGACACGAACCAGCCCCACTTGTCCTCTGGCGTTTCCACGTGCTCTTCCCGCTGCTTGGAAAACCCTTCCACTCTCCGCCCCCCACCCTGCCCCCTACCTCACAGGACCTGGCAAACCCCTCCTCTCTCAAGTCTCAACTACTCTTATCCAGGTCACCAGTGACCTCTGTGTCGCCAAACCCAGCGGGGGTCCAGCTCTTAGGCAAGTTGTTGACATTTAACACAACTGACTACTCTCACCCTCTTAAAACCTTTCCCCTTCTTTTGGCTTCCATGGTAACTGCTCTCCTCCTCCTATCTCATTAGCCACCCCTTCCTAATTTCTTGATTCATTTGTGTCTTCTTCCACGTGTTCCTTCAACCAATATTTACTAAGAGCCTACTACTTACTGAAGTCCTCCGCTAGACACTAGGCAGTCAACAGAACAAAGCCCTGCTCTGTGGAGTTTACCTTCTAGAGCATTCTTTATTGATTCTCCACCTCTGCTCAGCCTCTAAATGTTAGCATGTGCCAAGGCTCACCTGGGAGCCTCTTGTCTTTTCCATCTTATCCAGTAAATTCCATCCACGTGTTGATGACTCCCGTATGTCTGTCCCGAGCCCCCGGCTGTTTCCCCCGAGGTAGGCCTCATGGATCCAACCACCCTCTTTGATTTAACCACTTGGATATCCACAGGCTGTCTCAAGCTTAACACGGTGAAAACAAAAAGTTTATTTTGTTTATTCCCCCTCTCGCAGCCTAAACCTGTTTCTCTGCCTGCCATTCTCCATCTCAGCCAAGGGAACCACCATCCACCCAGTTGCCCCGGCCAAAAACCCGAAAGTCATCCTGATTCCTATCTTTTCTTCTTGCCCCACATCCAATCTATCAGCAAGTTCTGTCAGCTCTACCTCCAAAACGTATTCTGGAACTGTCCATTTTGCTCAATGCCCCCTCCCGCCACCCTGGTCCAGGCCGCCATCATTCTTTTCCCGGACCGCCGTGATGACCTTTTCACTGGCTTCCCCACTTCCACTCGTGCCCACCATCACTGTCTGTGCTCCGTACCACAGCTGGAGCGACCTTGAAAAATGTAAATCGGAACGCGTCACTCCTCTCCTGGAAACCCTGCAGTAAACAGCGTGGGAGAAGAGATTTGCAACATGTAGAAAAAACAATGGTTTAGTAACTCGAATATATCAGCACCTTCCACCAATCAATTAGGAAGAGACACCCCTGTGGGAAAATGACAAGGGATCTGAACAGACGATTCACAAGAGAAGAAACTCCCAAGAGCCAATAAATACAAAATTACATGTTCAATCTCACTAGTAATCGTGGAAACACAAATTAAAGCGAGTTACCATTTTACATCCAAACCATCGTCCAAATCTTAAAAGGCTGACAATATCAACTCTTGGCCAGGATATAAAGAAACGAGGACCTTCGGACGCCGCTGGTGGGAATATAAGTGAGTACGAGAACTTTAGAGCGCCATCTGGCAACTTCCTGCGAGGCTGAAAGCATGCCCACCCTTCAACCCCCTGATCTCCCGGGTCAGAATCAGTTATAATCATAAAACAGGAAACAGTGTAAATGCCCATCAATGGAATGGGTAAGTAATGGGTGAGTGTCCTCCGCGTGCAATTCTACGGAGCAGATGAAAATTAATTCATCCGACATCTACTGAGCGTTGTCAGATAGAAAAAGGCAGCTGCGAAAAGAGATGCGCACACAGCTTCCACTTACACGCATTTAAAATTCTGAACTTAAAGAGAAACATGGCTTCCCATTACCCCGACGGCAATATGCTAATTCCTACCCCGGACCACAAGACCCGTGCGACGCGGCCCTTGCTCGGCAGCCTCGCCCGTCTCATGCCACTCACTAAGTCCCAGCCACGCTGGCTTGCTTTCACGCGTTCTTCCAGCCCTATATTCTCATGGCCGCCTCGGGACTTTTCCATTAACTGTTGCCTCTGCCTGGTGCTTCCCCTAAAGCCGTCTTTAGCTGACTTCCTCCGGGCAGTCTCTCCTGACTTCCTGGACCAAGGAGCATCCCTTGACTCTGCACTTCTACGGCCTCCTGGCTTGGCTCTCTCAGCAGTTTCCCCGCCATGATTGAGGAACTCTCTCGATCTGAGGCTCTTGAATGGGCGTCGGGGGAATCCACAAGCGTGCTGATATCGTAGGCGAAATTTCATGTGCATGTACTTACACATTTCCTGGGGAGAACTTTCTTTATTTTTGTCATGCTCTTAAAGGGGTTATGCCACGAACACACAAAAGAGTTGTTAGGGGGTGCCTGGGGGGCTCAGTCAGAAGAGCATGGGACGCTTGATCTCGGGGTGGTGGGTTCGAGCCCCATGTTGGGTGTGGAGATTACTTAAGATTAAAAAAAAAGGGGGAGGGCGCCTGGGTGGCTCAGTCGGTTGAGCGGCCGACTTCGGCTCAGGTCATGATCTCACGGTCTGTGAGTTCGAGTCCCACGTCGGGCTCTGTGCTGACAGCTCAGAGCCAGGAGCCTGCTTTGGATTCTGTGTCTTACTTTCTCCCTCTGCCCTTCCCCTGCTCACACTCTGTCTCTCAAAAATAAATAAATAAAACGTTAAAAAAAATTTTTTTAATTAAAAAAAAAACCCACAAAGTTGTCATAACGCTGCTGTTTCAGTTGGGTTATAATTTGACCAGGTCCTCCAGCTGGAGGGCAAGCTTGAGGGCAAGTCCACCACTGTTCCCCCAAATGCTGGTGCAGGAGTCTCCGTGAGATCTGGAATGAATACACGCGTGAACGAATGCGTGCTTTTGGAGCCCAGGTACCAGGCCCGTATTCACTCTCCGACCCTTCGGCAGCCCGAGGCTTCGGGAACCGGAACAGACTGGAACACACAGGGAACAGAACACTGGCCTCAGAGCCAGGAAGGCTAAGCGCCCAGTTGGGCAGGACCCCGGGTGGGGCTCTCCTCCGGCTCATCTCGAGCCCAGCAGTTCTGACCCGTTACGGGTTTTTGATCGAGACCCAGCGCCGGCTCTGCCCTCCTCCAGGCTCCTCCCACACCGGAAGGGGAGCCGGCTTTGGTACCAGGGGTGTTGCAGCTGAGATCAATGCCATCTTCAGGCTCAGGCGGCCCCATGGAAACCCCACAACAAGGCACCAAAACAGAGGCCAAACCCTTCCTGGAAACTCCAGGGGCGAGGAGGGGTGCCTCCTTCACCGGTACCTTAGGAATCTAGAAATTCCAGCAGGGCCAACTGGGAGACAGGTGTGGGACATTCGTTCCATATAAAGAAATCCCAAGCTCCAAGATAAATCCCTCCTTGCCACGTGGCCACAGCCTTTCTCCAAGGCCACCCAGGGGCCCATGCTTCCCTGAGAAGCTCCTGATTCAAGTCCTCAGGTACCACGAGGAATGTTAACACCACTACTGCTCCGACTGACTGAGGTCTACCACGTGCCAGGTCTTGGACCACATCATCTACACGTTTAAAGCTTTAAACTTCGCAATAGCCCTACGAGTCCCATTTGACAGAAGAGAAAACCGGGGCAGGAAAGGCTCACCCAAGGCCCCTCGGCCAGTAAGCAAAAGAGCTGAAATTTGAACTGATCACCTGATTCCCATGACCTTAACCTCCACCCTAGAGCTGCCAGTTTGGTCACTCAGGACCACACCCGATTACATTCAGGCCTCCCAGCAACCTTAGCAGGGAAGTCGCCATTACTTGCCCCCATTTTACAGATGAGCTACCAGAGATTCTGAGAGGCTAAGCAACCTCCCCAAGGTCACTGGGCGAGGAGGGTAATGGCAGAGACTTGTACCTGCCTGTTCCAACGTGCTTACTGTTTTTTTTTTTTTTAATGTTGATTAATTTTTGAGAGAGACAGAGAGAGCACAAGCAGGGATGGGGCAGAAAGAGAGGGAGACACAGAATCCGAAGCAGGCTCCAGGCTCTGAGCTGTCAGCACAGAGCCCGACGCAGGGCTCGAACTCACGAACCGTGAGATCATGACCTGAGCCGAAGTTGGACGCTCAACCGACTAAGCCACCCAGACGCCCCTCAACGTACTCGCTCTTAACCTGAGCCCGGAATGGTTTTCCCCAGGAGGGATGGGCTGGTATGGCCACCCCCGCCTCCCCATTCCTCGCCACCCCAAGTCCAGAGTGTAATGAAGTCATTCTCTAGGTAGAATTCCCAAGACAAAACCCCGTGGCAAAAATAATGGCTGGCAATGTATGAATGAATGACTGAAGCGATGAATGTTGAATGAATGAATGAATGGACTTCTCCTGACTACATCTTCCGCTGTCAGGAAGAGAGAGCCTTTAACTCCTGCCAGGGGGGCAGACCCAGGTGCCCACCAGATATTCTCCCCTGGGGCAGGGAGACCCCTCTGTGGCGTGGCATGGGAGGCGGGCTCCCGTGTGTTCCTGGAGAGCTAACCTGTGGTCTGCACAGCAGTCACCAACCCTTAGTCCCCAGGACACGTCTGTACACATGCTCTCCTGGATTTCTCCCCACAGCCCCCGGGGAGGGAGGCACCTCTGTCTCATTCTACAGGCTGACCAGCCAGCAGCACAGAGAGGGGATATGAGTGGTCACACAGGAACGAGTGGCAGAGTGGGGGTCCCCTCTCCTCCGGCCTGTCCCTGTGGATCAGGATCTGGCCATAAGCAGCCACGGGTCAGGGACAGGATTATGGGATTGCCAGAAGTCAGTCCCTGATCCACAGGCCGACAGGTCAGGGAGAAGCATCCGGGCCCTCACTTAGAGGGAAATGAAAGGGAAACTAACCCCTTTCTAGGGGGTGTGCCCAGAGGCCCCAGTTAGACAGCAGAACAGGCTCAGGGAACTTCGGAGAGCTGCGTGGCAGCCTCTCGGGTGAAGTCAGGCCAGAAACCAGGCAAACCAGGGCCACCACTCAGGCTTGGCAAAACAGGTCCCAGCCCAGCCAGAGGTGGCCCCGGGAACCTGGGCAGAATCAGCAGTGGGCCCCTGCCCGCCCTCTGCTCCCCTCTCCTGGTAGGGCACATCGTTATCCTGGATAATGGACGAGGAGGGCAGAACGTCCCCGTAGCATGGGCGCAGCGCGGTGCTGCCCAGCGCCCTCGTGCCCGGCCAGCCCAGCCTGGCCCAGCCAGGCCCCCGCTAGACAGCCAAGCACAACAGCGCTCTCCCTCCGGCAGGAGAACAATCCAGCCCTTTCAGGCTGAGGGCCACCAGGCTGGCATCCCCCGCACCTGTTTCTCACTGGCTCCTCCAAGTGAATCATTCAGATTAATGACCCTGGGAACGACGAATGAGGAGCGGGTTTGAGTTCTCGGGTAGTCGGAAAGCTGGGTCCCGGGCACACCAGCGTCACGGCTGCTGCTGATCGGTGACGTGAATGCTTCAGGGTCACAGAGCCACACGACGGTGTCACAGAAGTGTTACTGACTGTGGTCATCGGAACTACAGAAGGTTAGGTCCGCAGCATCATGGATTATTCAAGAGCTGCGGACTGTTCTGCTCACAGAGCCACAAAAAGCCTACGTCGCCCTACCATCAGTCCTAAGCCTAGAATCACCAGTCGAAGGAATCACAGAGTTCCGGAACCATCAGGCCATCAGGTGCCAGAACCCAGCTCTTTAGAGCAGGAAAAGGTCTTAGAGACCAACCTGTCTGAGGCTCCGTTTGCAGGTGGGGAAACTGAGTCAGCTGGCCAAGGTCACATAGCTAGGGCGAGGACCCAGACCTCGTCACCCCCCATCCTTGCTGCATCTCCAGGGAAAAGCGGGCAAGAGCAGCCGCCACCTGAGTTCCGGACAGTCCTGGAGTGACTTGCCCCTTGGGGGATGGGCTGGCCCCACTCTGGGGGATCGTGTGACACTGTCAGGGCACTTGCGGTCAAGCCCTTCCGTTGTGTCAAGATCCGAAGGCTCCGCGAGCTCTAATGTCGGGATGATGTATTCGGCAGGTCTGGACAGGCTTGGATTCTTTGAACCAATTGCTTGGTCTCCTGCCTAATAAGGAAATACCGTGTACCTCGTGATGGTACCTGGGAGTGCGCCTGCTTTTGATCACACAGAGGGGAGAGCCGGTCCTCCTGGGTTTCAGTTCGGGATACCCATGACCTCATCAGGGTCACTTTGGTTCACTGCCACACAAGGAAACTCAGCCTTGCTTCCCAAGGGCCTATCACGTACTAGGCTCAGAGAAGCCGCTAAGAGAGACCGTGTGCCCACCTTCCAGGCCCCTATAGTCCGTGGAGTCACGTATGTATGTGATTCCAAGTCAAGGCAGAGTAGGATGGGAACGAGCCCAGATGAGACAGAAATTAAGAAAGGCTTTGTGAGAGAGGGGTAGCGTTTACACCGAGTCATTAGAGAGCTTTTCTTTATATCAATTCCTGACTTCTGCTTCTGGCTGTGATCGAGTAATAAGGATTAAACTCACCTATCCACTGCAAGCGACTAGATAACCAAGCAAGATCAAACCATTAAAAAGAAATAAAAGGCATGAAAGGATACGATCCCTAAGAGAAGGGAAACAAATGAGAGGAGCCCTTGATTGTCCCGGTTTCGGCATGGAGTCCCAGTCCCGACCACGGTCACAGGAGAGGGAGCCCAAGAAGATAACGGTAACCTTGCCGAATTGAGGATTTGGAGATCGGAGTTCAGGCACCCGGCTAGAAGCTGTGTGGCAAAGTTCTAGAAAAGAGGGAGATGAAAGGAGTTCTAGAAAACTCCTAGAAAAGGGGGTGCCCCCCCCAAAAAAAGAGCTTCAGAAACCTGCCTCTGGCCCTCTGGAGTTGTTGCTGAGGACTAGGGTCAAGCTCCATGACACCAGGCGAAGAAAGACTGGAATGCTGCAAGCTGGACAATTCTCAGAGCTCACACGGGACAGGAGGCATTTGAGTTGTGACCAAGCCAGTGTGGTAAGAAGTCGTTGAAAATCTAGAACATTCAGTGGAGACTTTGTAGCTATCATGCCTTCGCTGTAAGCTGAGCCATCCCTAGAGTGAGGGCTAGTCCAGACCAGTTATAGCAAAGCTTAAAAACAGGCTTCAAAGAGAGCAAGCTGATTTGTAAGTAACCTGGTTGCATGTTGCAACAAAACCTCGCATTCTTCAAAAGAGGACAATAAAATTGAAATCCTCAACCACATAACATCCATAATGTCCAGCATCTGGTCAGAAATTACTAGATATGCCTAGAAGCTGAAAAATGTGACCCAGACCCAGAAGAAGAATCGATCAATAGGCACGGACCCAGAGGCGACAGAGGATGAACCTAGCATACAGAGGTGTTAAAATGGTTGTCATAACTAGTTGGGGTTGTTAAAGAAAAAAATGAGCATAACGAGGAGAGAAATGAAAGACGTAAAAAAGAATCAAATGGAACTTCTAAAGATGAAAAATAGAGGATCTAAAATTTAAAAAATCAGTAGATGAAGCTAACAGCAGATTAGACACTGCAAAAGAACGGAGCATTGACCCAGGAGATATAGCAATACTATCTATCTAAATTGAAGCACAAGGGAGGAAAATCTGGAAAAAAATGAACAGAGCTTAGGGACCTGTGATATCACATCTCGCGGTCTGATCTGTGTCATCGAAAAGCGAGAGGAGAGAGAGGGGGTTGGAGAGAAACAGAAAATATGTTTGGAAAAATGATGTCTGAAAATTTTCTGAATTTGCTAAAAACTATGAACCCACAGATGCAAGAACTTGGATGAATCCCAAACAGAATAAACATCAAAACCCCATACGTACGTTCTGAATCAAATTGCTGAAAACCAGTGGTAACAAGAAAATTTTAAAAGCAAAGAGAGAGGGGCGCCTGGATGGCCCAGGCAGTTGAGCTTCCAACTTCGGCTCAGGTCACGATCTCACAGTTTGTGGGTTGGAACCCCATGTCAGGCTCTGTGCTGACGGCTCAGAGCCTGCAGCCTGCTTCAGATTCTGTGTCTCCTTCTCTCTCTGCCCCTCCCCTGCTCACATTCTGTCTCTCTCTCTCTCTCAAAAATAAAAATAAACATTTAAAAACTTTAATAAAAAATTAAAGCAAAGTGAGAAAAAAAACCATGTTACATACAGAAGAACAATAGTAAGAGTTAAAAGACTTCTCACCGAAAACTATGCAAGCCAAGAGACAATGGAACCTCTCTAAAGTACTGACAGAAAAAAACTATCAACCTAAAATTCTGGGTTTCCAGCACTAACATCCTTTAAACAATGAAGGAGAAATGAAATCGTCTGCAGAAAAAACAAAACCTGAGAGAATTTGTCCCCAGCAGATCTTCGCCGTGAGGAATAGTAAAGGAAATTCTTCAAGGGGAAGGAAAATTATACTAGGCGAAAACTTGAATCTCCACGAAGCAGTAAACACTCGAATAAATATAAAGGTCTTTTCCCCCTCATTTGTCAATTTTGCTAAACAATAAAAAGAATGTTAACACCGTATGCGGAGGTTTACCGTGTATGACAACAATAACAGCAAAAGGACAGCATGGGGAATGAAAATGCCATTATAAGTTTCTTCCATGATCTGTCGTAGTGGATTTGTCTTGTGTCCCCTCAGCTAAGCCACTCTAGGACCTTCTTTCCCCACAATTCCTTTCCTCGCACAGTTTCAAGTGAGTGCAGGTCACGAAAGACATTTTGTGCAACATCTGGAAGGTGGAATAGAGCAGAAGCCACTTGACTTTTTTTTTTTTTTTTTTGAGTTGGGGACACTCAGAAAGTTGGTACAGGAACACACACACTGTCACTTAACCGCTGGGTCACCTTGGCATCATGACAGCAGGTAGGCCTCCAGCTCCTTCAGTTCCTGCTGGATTGTCCGTTAAATTTCTCGGATCCCAAGACGAGGTGCGTGTTCGGCTTTACGATGAAAAGCCTCGGTTTCTCCTATAGGTCATCCGCACCGTTGAGGTTGGCATCGTGGAGGAGAGAGACGACGATCAGGTGCTGGGTTGTCCCTGCTGTCACCCGCTCTTTCCCCACACATGAAATCAACCCCCCCTTCCCTCCCCTCCCCAAGTTCCTTCCCTTCACTGCCAGTAGTATCCCAGCACCAGACACGAAGAAAATGGCCTTTTATAAGTCGTTTAGCCAGCTCCGTATAATTACAAAAGGTCAAGTTCCTATCATAAGTCCCACGTTCTATACCCTTCCCAGCGGTTCTATTTGTCTGATGGCACCCTAGTAAAGACGTGAAATGGAATAATATTACGCAAATATGATGTGCTAACATGGGTGCATTTAATTTACCCCTAAAGCATCCACTAAAAAAAAAACAGAACAAAGAGTGAAAACAAAATGGAATGATAAAAAATAACGAAGCCAAAAGAAGCCAGGGAAAGGAGAATTGAGGAACGAAGACGTAATGGGACAAAGAGAGCGAGCAGTAAGAGAGTAGATTCTTTTCACAATTTATTCAGTTTTATTCGGATGAGTGTCCTTCCCATTGTAACATTTTAATTACGTTTTACGTTTTAACTCCGTGTTGTTAACATACAGTGTTATATGCGTTTGGGTGTGCCACAGAGTGATTCGACAACTGTGTGCACTGCTCAGTGCTCGTCACAAGTGTACTCCTTAGTCACCGTCGCCTATATCACCCCTCCCCCCACACTGCTTCTCTGGTAACCATCAGTTTGTTCTCTGTAGTTAAGAGTCTGTTTCTTGATTTGTCTCTCTCTCTCTTTTTTTCCTTTGCTTGTTTTGTGTCTTAAATTCCACAGACGCGCGAACTCCTATGGTTTTTGTCTTGCTCTGACTGACTTGTTTTGCTTAGCATTACAAGAAAGTAGATTTAAACTGCACCTTACTGATAATTACGTTAAATGTAAATTGTCTAAACACTCCAGTTTTCTTATTTTCTTTTAATTTTTTGAATGTTTATTTATTTTTCGAGAGAGAGAGAGAGTGCATGCAAGGGAGGGGCAGAGAGAGAAGGAGATGCAGAATCTGAAGCAGGCTCCGGGCTCTGAGCTGTCAGTACAGAGCCCGACGCGGGGCTCGAACTCACAGACCGCGAGATCACGACCTGAGTCTGAAGTTGGACGCTCAACCGACTGAGCCTCCCAGGCGCCCCTAAACACTCCAATTTAAAGACAGATTGTCGGGCTGGATTTAAAAAGCAAGGCTCCATTACGTGCCGCCTGTGCTAAACCCATTTTCGATGGAAAGGTAAGTTAAAAGTAAAAAGATGAGAAAATATATAGTCAGAAAATGCCAACTGTCAGAAAGCCTGAGTGGTTATGTGAGTGTCAGACAAAGTAGACTTCAGAGCACAGAACATGACCGGAGACTAAGAAGTATACTTATTAATAAGAAATGGATCAATTAATCAAGAGCCTGTAACTCCTGGATGTGTGTGTCCATCCATGATTGGGAAGTCTTAACACTCCCATAACTGAGAGAACACGTAGACAGAAAGGCAACAAGGACAGAGAAAAGGCGAAAAGAACCCTGACGTTCGAAGACCGTGCCAGCCGACTACGGAACAGCCATCATTTTCCGGGGCGCGCACCGAGCTACACCAGCTACGGGGCCATCAGACAAGTCTCCACACATCTCAAAGGACTGAAATCACCACCCCGATTCTGGAGGGGGAAAAAACGATAAGAGGGGTACCCGCGTTTTTCTCAGCTAAAAGGTAGAGAAGAGAAACTTTCTCTAGAACGCAAGGGAGTTGTCTGCTTAGACGTGATACGATGGATTCCTGCCATGGGTCTTAAAACTTAACGCCTTTCGAACTAGCCCGCGAGTCAGAAAGGGACGTCCAGGCCAGCAGGGCATATGTCTTTGAATGTCTGGACACCTTTCCAAAGGCGGGGTGCGGGTAATGGTGGCTTGGGTCGAGAACCGGGCCCGTAGAGAGCTAGTCGCCTGAGCGCCGGTGATAAATCCGTCTCCCCCGTTTCCTCTTCCGTGTCCCACAGGCACCTCGGTGCATCCAAAACCAAGCCAACGGAATATCCCCAGCCCCTCCTCTTCATCCCTCCCTCTCCAAAGTTACCCGTTTCGTGAACCGCATCACTCAGACACCTGCCGATGCAGCCAGAAGGCCCCTCTTAGCCCCGGCTTTGCTTTCCGAGCCTCCCGTCATCCACGATCAGCCGCGGCCCAGAGGCAGGTGATCTCCCGTCTGATGTATTATCAGAAGGTCGGTGGTGGCCTAAAGCGAGGTCACAAGGCCGGCAGCACTGACCTCACTCCGTTTCATCACGAGGGCGTTTTATCATCTCCCCCATCGTCCCAAGAAGGGTGGGTCCGGTACAATCAGATATTTTCCAGGAGAGAGACCGCATTCCCGTAACTTCTGTTACAGTATCCTGTTAGAATTGTTCTATTTTATTAGTGTTGTTGCTAATCTCTTCCTCTGCCTAATTTATAAATTAAACCGTATCACCGCTAGGCACGGACAGGGAAGAGACAGTACGTACAGGACTCGGCTCCCGTCCCTGGGTCAGGTATCCATTGGAGGATGGAACAGATCCCTCGTGGGTAAGGGGCGGGGACCCCTGCCTCTTCTTCGGCTCCCGGGGTTAATCGGTCACCGAGCCCTACGGAGTCTTTCTCTCTCATTGATCTCTCGAACATGTCTTTTCTCCTCCTCCCCCCACCACGGCCAAATCCAAGGTCTCTCTCATTGCCTGCCTTGTTCTCCAACACCCTCTGACTTGCCCCGGGACCTCGGCTTTATTCTGCCTCCCATCTGTGCTCTGCCCTGCACGCTAATGGAGTCTCAACTTGCTTCTTTTCCTGGTTTTAAAAATCACACAATAATTGGGGCACTTGGGGCCCACCCGGTTTTGGCTCAGGTCACGATCTCACAGTTCCTGAGTTCGAGCCCCGAGTTGGGCTCTGTGCTGACAGTGCGGAGCCTGTTTGGGATTCTTTTTCTCCCTCCCTCTCTGCCCTTCTCCTGTGTTCTCTCTCTCTCTCTCTCTCTCTCTCTCTCTCTCTATCTCTCTCTATCTCTCTCTGTCTCTCAACTTTTGGGGTGCCTGGGTGGCTCAGTCAGTTGAACATCCGACTTCTGCTCAGGTCATGGTCTTGCAATTTGTGGGTTCGAGCCCCGCACTGAGCTCTGTGCTGACAGCTTGGAGCCTGGGGGCTGTTCAGATTCTGTGTCTCCCTCTCTCTCTGCCCCTCTTCTGCTCTCTCTCTCTCTCTCTCTCTCAAAAATAAATAAACATAGAAAGAAAAAGAAAGAAAGAAAGAAAGAGAGAGAGAGAGGGAGAGAGAGAGGGAGGGATGGAGGGAGGGAGAAAGGAAGGAAGGAAGGAAGGAAGGAAGGAAGGAAGGAAGGAAGGAAGGAAGGAAGAAAGAAAATAGGATTGTTCTAGACTACTGGGGACCTGGTTAACCCGGACAATGCTGGTTTTAGTCCTGAGCAAATTGAGATGTTGTTATCCTGCAATTTTGTTGCTTCCCGTGTTAATAATATGTAACTCTTCTTGGGGTGCCTGGGTGGCTCAATCATTTAAGCATCCAATTTCGGCCCAGTCATGATCTCACAGTTCGTGAGTTCGAGACCCGTGTTGGGCTCTGTGCTGACAGCTCAGTCTGGAGCCTGCTTCAGATTCTGTGTCTCCCTCTCTCTCTGCCCCTCCCCCATTCATGCTCTGTTTCCCTCCCTCTCTCTCTCTCTCTCTCTCTCTCTCTCTCAAAAATAAATAAACTTTAAACATTTTTAAATAATATGTAACTATTCTTCATTTCAGTGACTGCAGGGATACCAGCAGGTATAAATGTCGTGATGTCTTTTAAAGGTAAAAGCCCACTGTCTTCCACCTTCCCTCCTTCGATGCCCCCACGGCAGCGAACGGCTCGCAAGGCGAGGAAGGACGCGTTCCAGGAAATGCGGGAGAAGAGCCATCAGTCGGGGGGAGGAAAGGTACCAGAATTTCTACATATGATGCATTCTTTATCTCGTGTTTTCTATTTTCCTGTTGGGAACACTGGACAGCCGCATGCAGAAAAATGATGAAAAACTTGAACATAAGCCCTGAAACCTTGAATCTCCTGTTTTGGATCTGACACGGAAAGCAGAGACAACCAAAGCAAAGCTAAGCAAGGGGGACTCCGCCAACCTGAAAAGCTTCTGCGCAGCGAAGGAAAACAAACTATCAAGGCGACGAAAAGGCAGCCTACGGAATGAGAGGAAGTATTTGCAAACCGTGTATTTGATAAGGGATTAACGTCCAAAATCTCTAAAGATCTCACACAATTCAAGCGAAGGAAACAGCAAGCGATCCAACGCACTTTTTCTATGCGCGTGCGTCTTATAACGCACGGGATGTATTTGCAGGGCGGCAGGTGTGTGTAGTTGACTTACAAATAAACCTCCATGTAATTAAGTTTGGTTTTTTTCTTTATTTCAAGCACGGTCCTAGAAGTTGGGGGTAGCAGCCTCACTGAGGAAATATTCGCTCTTGGGCAGTCCTGGGATTTTCAGCATAGTGAGGGCTTCGCTCCCCTCTCCAGCTCCGTCTGCCACCTCCCCCACCCCCCAGCAAGCCAGACCAAACCCTGTGTGTTCCCGGGGTACCCACGTTCCCCCTCCAGGCCAATTCGCTGGCTGTTGCCTCTGCCAGAGTTTCCAGGCGCCCCACCCCCTTCGCTTCTGATGTGTGTGCACCTGTGCCTGGACGCCCGGCTGGAGAGACAGACAGCTCTGCCGGGAATCCCTCCTGGGCGCGCCCCCGCCCTGCCTGGGTGCCCCTCCTCTCTGTTCCCATAGCACCCAGCGCTTACCTGCACAACACTGACCACATGACCGCGATGGCCCGTGTATGCGTCCGTGGCCTCCGAGAGGTTGGAGACCGTCCTTCGGATCTGACTCCCTGGTGGCCACCGAGCCCAGGGCCTGCCCTGGCGCTGTCTCTTAGCAATCGGTGAGGGAATAAATAAACAGTAACAGCAAACACGAACGCCGCACCGCGGAGCCGCCGGGCACCGGTCTCAGAACTGTATACTTGCGGACCCACTTAATACAAGAACCACCCCACGAGGCAGGTGTCTCTGTTTGTCCCCATTTCGCAGATGAAGAAAGAGACACAGAGAGGTCCTGACACCTGCTGAGGACACATAACCAGCGAGCGGCAGAGCCAGAGTTTGAGCCCAAGCAAATTAGTTTCGGAGCCCATGCCATCGGGCGCCTGGGCGGCTCGCTCGGTGAAGCTCTGACTCGTGACTTTGGCTCAGGTCGTGATCTCGCGGCTCGTGGGTTCGAGCCCCGCATCGGGCTCTGCGCTGACCGTGCGGAGCCTCCGTGGGATTCCCTCTCTCTTCCTCTCTCGCGGCCCCTCCCCTGCTCGCTCTCGAAATAAACAAGGAAACTTTAAAAAGAAAAGAAAAAAGAAGCCATGCTATCGATCACTATGTGAACCAGTTAGGAAAAGAGTGAGCAGAGGAAGGAAGGAAGGCACAAACGAATGAACGGGTAACACACAAGGCATCATGGGACAGCGCCCCGCGGGCTTTGCAGACAACGGCGGCTGCTCTGCCTTTAAGATGCTGTTGCCTTTTCCAAACCTCAGGTGGTCTCAAGGAGGGGCTGGAAGCTTGGCTCCCTCCTCCCCACCCTCTTCCTGGCACCAGCCAATCTCTCCCGTCCTCAATATTTCCTTCCTAACAAGACCTGAACCGTCGATCATGGAGTGTTGGAGCTAGAGGGTGTACCCAGAGGCCATGCCATCCAACCCTCCGTCTTGTAGGTGGAGAAACTGAGACCCAGAGCGCAAAGCGACCGCCCTAGGTCACACAGGAAGCTGGTGGCAGGGTGGAGAGTGCGCCCGGCTTCCTGGTTTCCAGTCTGTGTCTCTTTACTCACCGGCCTCTGCTCGCGGCTTTAGACTTGTCCATCGAAAGGCATTTTGGGCAAAGGCACCTCGGGCAAGCTTAATGATTTAATGCGGACGCTACCCCCAAATCTGCTTCTGTGTTGGCTTCAAAAGGTGGTAGGAATAAGGGAGATAAGAAAGTCAAGGTCGGAGTCCCTGTGATTTCCTCCGGCCAAAGAAATAAACACTTGAAGCCACCACTGACGAGTCACCGTGTGCTGGGTGCTCCCTTGTGTCGCCCCATTCAGTCCAACAGTGACGCCTATCCCTGTTTTACAGATCAGCAAACTGAGGCTCGGAGGGGCCAACAGAGGAAGCAACGCGTCCCAGTTTTCCCGGAGCGGTCTCTCTTTTACGACTGACAGCCCGTGTCTCCGGAACCCCTCTGTCCCAGCCAAACGGGGACAGCCGGTCCCCTGAAGGACTGGATCCCAGAGACCCAGGCCCAGATCGGGTGCCAGTTCCCGTGCCCTTTTGGACCCCCCTGGTAAACGGATAAGCCTGAGAGGGAGACACACACAGATAAGAGAGTAGGGAGGGGGGCGGGGAGTGGGCAGGAGGAGGGTGGGCACAGAGGGGCGGCTGTGAAGCCAGGTCGGCCCGGGGCCCGGCAGCCAAGCCCATCGTGTCTTGCCAAGGGAAGACAAACGGGCCGTTCTAGTTCCCTCTTCATCCCAGGAAGAGTCCGTTTACCACGATAACCGCCTCCTTATCTCAGCCGGGTCTCCGGTTTCTTGTCGGACAGTGCAGGGGTCAAGGCTCTGACAAAGCCAGTCTCCCCGGGACCCTGGCAGGGTTCCCGTCCTCGCCCGGAAGCCTGGTTGGGGGAGAGGGGGGGTGCGTGTGGAGCACCGCCGGGCAAGAGGCCTCCCCGCTGGCGAAGGCCACTGGGAGACCAGGACCCCGGCGCTCGGACACTGGATTTCCGTGTTCCCTGGGCAAGGACGTCACCGTGGTCAGCCGGCTGCGGAAGCCAGGCCACACACAGCCCTTTGTAACCTTCCCGCTGCTCAAAGCACTCAAGATAGGACGCGTCGCCTCCACCCTCCAGAACAGGAAGCTGAGGC
>PITB01028033.1:0-19527 GCA_004024585.1 Paradoxurus hermaphroditus
CATTTTTGTTCTCTCTCTCCTCTGTTATCGATATTGCTTTCTGGATATTTTTATGCATCATTGCCATCCATTATTTTATGATCCACGTGCCATAAATACCTTTATGAACAGGGCTTTGTAAACAATGTGTGTATGTGTGTATTTAAAACTGCACACACATCATGTAATTTTTTCTGCAAGCTGATCACATCTGAGCAAAGTACTCTTGAGATATAACCATGTTGATAAAAAGTTAATATAGTTAATTCATTGTAACTGGTGCGTAATAGTCGGTGATATAATCGATGCCTGACACATATAAATAAAACAAAACTAAGCATTTATTATTGTTAATTTTATATTGCTTGGGGTTTCCCTGAATAGCAATCTGACATATTTATTGTCCTGTATATTCTCAAATCAACTTGCTCATTATAATTTAAAATAATATGAGGTACCAAGTGTTCTGCTAATGCTCTTCACATTTAAGTGTGCTTATTCTGTAAATGAAGAAACTGCAAAACACTCTGACAACCCCACCTTGCAATTTGACAGTCATTCAAGAAGCATGAAAAAGATCATCATGGTTGTCAATACTGTCTTTTCCTATACATACTCTTTGTTTGCTTCCTTGCCCTAGCTGTTTTTTGTTGATTGGTTTGTTTTCTCCAGAAAAATTTTACAGAGGTATAATATATCAAGCAGCGTTAGGTATCCTATGTATTACTTTTCTCAGGCAGGTCCATTTAAAAAATACATTTTTAATAGTAAACCCATGTTAAAGAAAAAAATGTTTAATGTAATGCTATTTTTCCTTTGATTGTGTAGAATGTTAGAAAGCTTTCTTGCAAAAATTATGGCAAAATTAAATGAGCATTTGCTTGAAATTGTAATAACTACCATGGGCTTGTAAATACTGTTATGTTTTAATCATCTGATCTGAGACTTTATTTTATGGTTTTTAAAAATGCAATGTCATAATTAATCTTTAGGTATTCTTCCATGACTCAATTTATGAGCCTAAGCTGTCTTAGCATCTCCTCTGAGCAGAGTGGGTATCTAGTCCCTTGACACCTCGGGCTTGATTTATGGTCTCATAAAAATTATGCATGTCTTTGAACCGACATTTTTTTTAATTTGTGTGAATATATTTGAACCAACATTTTTGTATTCTCCAAAATATCTAGAGTTTTAAAGTAGTTTATGTTAAGACTACCTTTCTGAAACTCCAGTGTGAACTCATATTAAAACTATCATTTAAAAGAAATACTCACTAAGATTGCAAATTCCCCACTAGCACCTCTCTAAATCCCCATGAAATACTTGCCCCTTGATAAATCATACTCATTATCTTAGTTAATTTTCATTATTTTTATTGTTACTACAGGAGTCCATAATGTAGTTGAAAAAATAATATTGAATAGGTGAGAAAAACTCACTTTATATGACAAACTACATAAGCTGCCATTTCTACTCTTAATATTTTATTATAACTTCCATATACTTGTTACCATTGATTTTTAAAACTATGTTGTAAATTGTAAGTTAGAAAAAATTCATTAAATAAGATCTTAAAATGTTCAGAGTTTAACTCTAATCAGAATATTGGGGCCCATTTCAACAAAAAGTGGCAAAATGGAATATGTGCAAATAGTATGACTGCATTTTTCAGGCAAGAATAGACAGCAACCCATGGGAAGAAGCCAAGGATTTCACTTGAAGAACTGGGTGTTCCCTTTCAAATCTTCATGGTTCCCAAAATTGGTTACTTGATACAAGGCTGAAAAAATGGTCCTAATATCTTGGAATAAGTATTATTGAAAGAAGCAGGTACGGCTTTCAAGGAAGTGAGATAAATGTCTAACTTGAGAGAAGTGAGAACATCACCATAGGTATGAAGAGGAGCACAGACTCCCATGGGAAACACACAGAAAGAGACATTGAAAAACTAATTTGAAGTCTCCATCTGTAGTTCAGAGAACAGGTAAGAGTTGGAGATGACGTTGTGAAGTCCTGAGATTTTATTAAATATTAAAGACACAGATTGGGAGTAGTAAGAATGAGAAATTGACCCAAAATAAAATCTCTAGGGAAAGAAATATTTGTAGGGTAGAATGAGGACAAGGATGGATAAGAACATAGAGAAAGAATAACTATAGGGAGGTAGAAGGACAATACAGGGATAAAATGGTGTCATTCAAGAAGAAAGAGATGGGGAGAAATAGTGGAAACAAGACACGCTGAAAAAGTCAGAGTAAGAAAGTGTTCTTTGCATATAGAACTGAGTAGGTTGCGGGTGACCTAAGCAGGAATAGTCACTGTGTAAAAAGAAAGTGAAGATTTCCATGGACCTAGGGAAGAAAAGAAGTTCAGCGCCTGCAGAGAGCAAGATTTTGTGTGTGTGTGTGTCTTAATGCTTTTATTTTGAGAAAAATGAGAAGCATAAAATCAGTCACCAAGTTATTTGTTTTTAATTTAGAAGAATGAGATTTGTCATCGTTTAAAGGAAAGGAGTTCAGAGTAAAGGAAAAACTGAATGCTATGGAGTGGAAGAGATTATGGATCATTTATAGATTAGAGGCATATTCTCTGGGAGACTTAGGAGGTGTGATGGCTGAGAGTACTGGCTAAAGAGTTAGATGCCCAGTGTTTAATCCTGTTTCATCCCTCACTAGCTATGTAATAGGGATAGGTTACTAACGTAGGCCTTGATTTACTAATTATGGATTTACTCATTTTTATTGTTGCTAAAAATAGCACACACCCCAAAAACTGCATTATTTAATACAGTTAAGAAATGAGAAGACAAAATTAGACATTTTTTTTTTCCAAAGAAGATATCCAAATGGTCAACAGACATATGAAAAGATACTCAACATCCCTCATCATCAAGGAAATACAAATCAAAACCATGATGAGATATCCCCTCATACCTGTCAAAATGTCTAAACATAACAACTCAGGAAATGAGATATTGGCGAGAATGCCGAGGAAAGAAAACCCTCTAACACTGTTGGTGGGAATTCAAACTGGTGGAGCCACTGTGGAAAACACTATGGAGGTTCCTCAAAAAGTTAAAAACAGAATTACCTTACAACCCAGAAATTGTACTACTAGGATATCCAAAGGTTACAAAAATGCTGATTCAAAGGGGCACATGCACCCCAATGTTTATAGCAGTGCTATCAACCACATTCAAATTATGGAAAGAGTCCAAATGTCCATCAACTGATGAATGGATAAAGAAGATGTGGTATACATATACAATGGAATATTACTCAGCCATCAAAAGAATGAAGTCTTGTCATTTGCAATGATGTGGATGGAGCTAGAATACCTTATGCTAGGCAAAATATGTCAGTCAGAGAAAGACAAATACCATATGATTTCACTCATATATGGAATTTAAGAAACAAAACAGATTAACTTAGGGGAAGAGGTAAAACAAGGGAGAGGGAAACAAACTATAAGAGACTCTTATTTATACAGAACAAATTGAAGGTTTCTGGAGGGGTGTTGGGTGGGGGGATGGGCTAAATGGGTAATGGGTATTAAGGAGGTCGCTTGTTGGGATGAGCACTGATTGTTATATGTAAGTGATGACTTACTAAATTCTACTCCTAAAACCAATATTAGACTATATGTTAACTAACTAGAATTTAATAGAAATTTGAGGGAAAAAAAATCTGAGAAGTTTCCAGCTTAAAGTAAACAACAACAACAACAAAAATGACATAGAAATTAAATATCATACATGATCCTAAACTGGATACTCTACCAGTGTTAAAAAATACTATAAAAGGAGCACCTGGCTTTCTCAGTCTGAACAGCATGAGACTCTTGGTCTTGGGGTTGTGAGTTCAAGCCCCATGTTGAATGTAGAGATTACTAAAAAAATAAATTAATTTAAAAATACTATAAAAGACCAAAAGAAATGAATATGAAAGTGGTTATTTTTTAAAATTTTAATGTTTATTTTTGAGAGAGAAAGAGACAGAGCACAAGTGGGGAAGGGGAGAGAGGGAGGGAGACTCAGAATCTAAAGCAGGCTCCATGCTCTGAGCCATCAGCACAGAGCCCGAAGCAGGGTTCTAACCCACAAACCGTGAGATTATGACGTGAGCAGAAGTTGGATACTTAACTGACTGAGTTGCCCAGGCACCCTTGAAAGTGGTTATTAATGTAAACTGTTGGAACCAAGGCCTATTAAAGAGGAAACATTCTTTAAGTGTAGACTTCAGTGGATGTGAAAAGTTGAAACGTCTGATATGAAAACATGTAGAGTAAGTTGACTTCTAATAAGTTGAAGGACTGTAATTTGACTGTAAGAGCTTCATTAGCATTTCAAAAATTGAGTATGTTGTCATACCATTAATAATAAAAATGGTATTAATAGCAAATATTTATAGGGAACTAATCACAGATCAATAAAATACTAACTCACTTAAAGTCAACCACAAGAACAACAACAAGAACATAACATAAAATAACACCCTCCATAATACTTGAAAGTTAGTGATAGTAATCTTTATGGTAGAGGAAGAAATTTTTGTGCAGGGTCGATATATAACCTCCCCATGCTCACCATGGAATCTGTCCTTTGTTGTAGGAGTCCGGTCTGTGCCCTCAACACCTTATTATTCTGCTTAATCCATAGATTTTAAGACATATCCTTCATTACTCTTATGTCTTAAATTTACTTTGAAAAGTTCTGACAAATATTGATAAGATCCAAGGATCAAAACCCCAGTTCAAGAGAACTCTGTGCCTTAAGACATAAAAAGATGAGGAGGAACATACAGGGAAATCAGATTGAAAAGCATCACAACACTTAAGAAAAGTATGAGAAATGTAGGGCTTGTAGAGACAAAGTTATCATAAGAACGAACAGTGAGAAGATAAAACAGAAATCTTGTTTAGTGGAATTCTAGATTCAATTTTACCTAATTCAGAGTCAGTCACTGAGAGTTTCATATTTTCACCTTGTTTCTCCCTCTCTTTAGCCAATGTTATCTTGGTTATCTTGGTTTGAAAAACCAGTGCCCTTTTTAAGTACCTAATTATCATGAGCTAATTTAGATCCTCAGAATAATATAACTTCTGTAGGAAATAAGATACTTCCTCATGAGGTTGAAATCCAAATTTTATAGTCCATTCCTTTGATTAAAACAATTGTGGACTAGCCATTTGCTCTAAGACATGCAGCATATAAGATGTTTTAATTTGAATTAAATCACTATCTCTTTCTCCACATGAAATGTTGTAAAACTCACTTCTTTAGATAAAGTGTTCATTTAATAAGCATTTACTGAATGCTGACTATTTGTAGAGTACTAGACTTTATATTTATCAGAAGATATCTCCTCAGACCAAAGGATATGTTACAAATGGCAATATTATTTTCCATAATCTGACTTCTGTGCATCTTTATAGTGGTGATTTTTAGAAAACCTTTTTTTTTTAGAAAAATCTTTTAAGTTCTCCCCCTCAAACCCATTGAATATAATAATTTACAAATGTTTAAAATATCAAAATATTTCAAGTAAGCTATAGACTTTGTTGTCTCCATTAAAAGCTACTACCATGTAACACATTACATACAAAATCCAGTGGACTTATTTGTAACCCAGATATCTTATCTAGCCTCCAGCCCCTAATCAATAATATCACTGTAATGTCCCTTACGGACATCAAATAATCTCTCACCCAATCATTTATTTTTTATAAATCTAGCTTTTGTTAATAGCTTTTGTTAATAGCTAGATTTATAAAATCTATAAAATCTATAGATTTATAAAAGTTAATAGTAGCATCATGCTTTGGAAGTTTCTAAACATGATATAGATGATACTCCATTTAATCTATCCCACAAATTCTCCGAAATGAGAAATCCAGGGAAATTATCTCTACTTCACAATTAAGGCTTACTGACTTTCACAAGGCTAAACACTATCAAATGTCAAAGCTGGAAATAAAATTCAAGCCTAAAGGTCTTACTATTATACTATTACTTACATGCGATTTTCATGTGCATAGGGTAATTATAGAAGACTTCTACTTCCAAAAAAGAAGAAGAGGAAGACTTCTATTTTCATGGATTCTATTAATATCTACCTGCTGTTACAAAAATATACCAATTATACACATCTTGCCAAAAGCTCTCTCTGATGCTGCTGACTGGATAGAAATTTTTACTTTGCCTGCGTAAGGACACTAAATGACAGACTTTTAGTTATCTGCCCCCTCACCCTCGGCATCTGTGCTTGTACTTCTGTATGGGAATAGTTTTAGCTGAGCACAGCTGGTCAGGCTAAAGACTGCATTTCCCAAATTCTCTTGCTTCGTTGCTTTTCTCTTCTGATCTGCCACCCACTTTAGATGTGAACTCCAAAAGTGTCTCTTGACTGTGTAGTTAGTGCCTCATCTCTACACTTTTCCAATCTTCATATCATCTTCATCTTCTGAAACTTTTTATAGCTTTTAACTGTTACTTTCTTCATTGTGGTTCCCTTCTATTTCATCTAAAACACTCAACTGAAACAAAAATTTCATCCCACCATTTTTTTAATGTTTTTTTTTTAATTTATTTTGAGAGAAAGAGATGAGGGGCAGAGAGAGAGAGAGAGAGAGAGAGAGAGCATCCCAAGAAGGCTCCACACTGTCAGCATGGAACCAGACTCGAGGCTCAGTCTCACAACCACAAGATCATGACCTGAGGTGAAATCAAGAGTCAGATGCTTAACCAGTGGAATCATCAGGCGTCCCTCCTCTCTCTAATGGTTTGTCCTCACCTTTAGGATAAACTCCAGTTCCTACACATCCCTCATAAGACCCACCATCATTTGAGTCTTTTTCTTGTTATTTACAAATCCTGCCACACCCCCTCAGAAACTCTGTAATCCATATCTGCACAATTATTTTCAATTTTTTAATGTTTATGTATTCTTGAGAGATAAAGACAGAATTCGAGCAGGGGAGGAGCAGAGAGAGAGAGAGGGAGACACAGAACCCAAGCAGGTTCCAGGCTCTGAGCTGTCAGCACAGAACCTGACACTAGCTCGAACCCAGGAATCGCAAGATTATGACCTGAGTCGAAGTCAGACACCTAACCAACTGAGCCACCCGTGTGCCCCTCTGCACAATTATTTTCAAATCCTTCAAAGCATTATCTCTCTCATTAGCTGCAAGTTTTTATAAAATTTTCTAGTCTTCTAGAATCCATCTGCATTTCTCTTATCACCACAGTTTTCTCTTACATATTCTTCAGATTATTATTCAGTTCTTGACAGAAATGTTATTCCCTTGAAGACTGGCTGGCCCAGCTAGTTTAGCTGATCCTCTTATGTAATATTCATTGCTCTGTCACAGCCCTTATTATAGTTAGTTGCATTATAGTTAGTGTAACAACCTCTCATCTCCTCTAAAGACCAAAAAGCCTCTTTATGTATACTGACCATATTTTATTGTTTTACTGCCAAAATCGTCTTTGCCCAGGCCAATGTGTGGCATAAATTCAACACTCAATGGACATTTGTTGAGCTAACAGAAGAATGAAGGAATGAAATTGTCTTAGTCTGCTCAGACTGCTCTAAGAAAATACCACAGACTGGGTGTCTTAACAACAAATGTTGATTTTTCATGGTTGTGGAGATTGAGAAGTCCAAGGTGACACATAATGACCAGGATCTGGTGAGGGCCTCCTTTTTTGTTTGCAGATAGCCATCTTTTCCTTCAAACCTCACATGGCAAGGAACAGAGAGTTAGAGCAAGTCCTCCTGTTTCATAGCACTAAACCTATTCAGGGTTCCAGTCTCATGACTTAATTACTTCCCAAAGACTACACCTACAAATAATACCACATTAAGTGTTAGGATTTCAAGACATGTGTTTTGAGGGAACACGAGCATTTAGTCCATTATAGAAATCATTCTTAATTTTGAGAACATTTTTTTCAATAGCTGAAGATACTACTTGCCACCTTGATCTCAAACTCTTTAAAGAAAGTATTTTCATTTTCTTTACCTAAATTTTTAAAACAAATGCACAAAACCCACTTGAATGTGTTAGATTTTATGGACTTTCTTTGTAACTTGTGGTGCTTAGAGCTGATGCTGCTATATCCAAAGTTATCTGAGTAGGGTTGACAGCTAGGAATGGTTCCCTGCTTTAATATGGACACTGCAGTTGTATTAGTTCTCTCTAAGTCAAATTGCCTTTCTGACAGCCCTGTCATGCCATTGACTTATATTCTACTTGTAGTCAACTTAAATTCCAGGTCTTTTTCACTTAAACTGTTGGAAAGTCACAACTCACCTGTCCTGTACTTCTGCATTTGGTTTCTGAATTTAAGTACAGCAATAAATTAGGAAATAAATTATTCAATATTGCCAGTAGCTAATATTGCTCTTCTTGTTTTCTACTCTAAAGGCACCCAGTGATACTTGTTGGTGAATTTTGAATACAGTTTTCCTTCATACTTTTTCTATTGCCACAATCATAAAAGGTATGTAGGAAGTATCCTGAGCCACCAAATACTTAACATCTGCTTTTGCTTTATCGGGGACTGGAAATATGGACTCTAACCTTGTAAAATGTTTGATTATCTGATGACTCTTCTGTTTTCTTTAAGAAATTCATGTGACATAGATTGAAGCTTACAATAGTTTCTGTATCTCTGGCTGCCTTTCATCTGAGCGAAACTCAACATTGTGGATTCTGAAACTGCTCTTCTTCCAACTTATACGTGATATTTTACTTTCCATTTTTATTAACAAGCTTTCTTTATTCCTAAAGTAATGCTTATTAGGACTTGGGTTATCAAAATAGGTAATTTCATCCTATTATGAAAATGTTTCAATGCCAGATGTATCTATATGTATATCTAGCATATATATATATATATATACACACAATACATATATATATTTGTGTGTATATATATGCATATATATATATATAATACCATAGTGTATATTAACTGAAAGGAAAACATGCACATTTAGACATAATATATGTACATATTTGTATATATATTTTTATAGGTCAATTATTGTGTATCTCACAGGTGCTGTAAACTTTAATGATAGATATTTCAGGAATGTCTGAATACAGGAGAGTAATATCATTAGATTTCTGTTGTAATTTATTAGTTAAAGCCCTTTGAATGAAATTAAAAACAAAATACAAGCCAGTGGATAAAAGTTATTATTCTTGCTCTAGTTCACTAATGATATAGGAAAAAAACAAAAACAAAAACAAACAAAAAAAACTTAAGTGTTTAATTTCTTCTGAAATAATTATTCGTTATAATGTATAATGGGTAAGATATTTGGTGATATAACTAGGGTTTTCTTTCTTGAGATTTTCATTTCAGTTTATTATCTTTACTACTTTCTCTCTCTCTGTCTCTGTCTCCCTCTCTCCTTTACGTCTATAACTATATATTTACATGTCTGAGAAGTAAAATAAATTTTCAGCTGATTATGAGAGAATATATGTATCACAGTTGCTAAATGAGCATTTAACTTAAATGTAATTGACAAAAAGGAGGAAAAAATCTGCCATTTCAATGATTTAGTGAGAAGTAAAAATGGGCTCCATAATCTTGGGGCTCATCAATCAACCAGGATGAAATTGTGATTTATAAATCTTCCGGAATTAAAGCTTCCTTAAAATGAAATCATGTCTCTTATTTTGTTGTTTTATTTTGAATTATGTGTCTACTAATTGTGTAGGCTTCCTGATGACTTAGAGGGAATAAAGAGCCAAAAAACAAAAGAGGGATCACATAACACTCTTTTTGCTGTTGTTTTTGCTATTTTCTTAGTCTAAAGACAATTTTCAAGTATCTATTTCTATTTGTATCCATAATTTAACTAAAATGAAATTACAAAAACAAAAAGCAAAATTTGTGCCAGACAAATTTAAATAGTGAAGGAAGACTTTTTCTCAGGCTACTGACGTAGGGGAGAAAGGTCATAACTGAGCTCAACTCCACTAAAACAAGAGGCTGGAAAGTTTTTAAGATCAGGAGTAAGGGGATTTTAGGCCATCCGTGTTTCCTAATTGGTTTTACCAAAATGAAAAGTGAACTTTCTTATACTTTCATGTCAGGAAGCAGTTTTATAATTTGGAGTAGCCTGCCAAAGTTAGGCTCCTTGAGAAAGACATTCCTATTTTGCGAATTAGCAAGAAGCTTTGAAAAAGATTTACATTCAAAGGAGCAGAGAAAGGATTTACAAAGATAGGTTTTCTAAAGCAAAGACTCTAAGAAAAGGAATGTCAGGGGCCCAGAGTCAGGAAGAATCCTGTAGAAAGTTTAGTCAGGTCTCAAGGAACATTAAGCCAGTCTTGGTCAAGGAAGGTTCAAAATCTCTTTAGCCCCGTAAAGTTTTATTTAATCATTTCAGCCCACAATTTTTTCTCACTTCTATTAATTCTTTGAACTAAATCACACACTGGCATTCCCCATGCTAAATCAGCCTACAAGGATTTTTGATTAGGGTACATTTTTAAAAATATTTTCATTTAATTTCTTTCAACAGGAATGTAGTCTCAATTTCACCATCATGCCCACCTCTACTTAATGTTTTATAGCCATCTGATTTTCTAATTTCAGTCATCTGCTATGTCCCTAAAGGCATTTGAATTTAAAACTGTGTCCAATACACTTTGGATTTAATACATTTAGCATTGTTAGTTACTATATAAGCCAGGGTTCTCCAGAGAAACAAAACCAATAGTATGCCTACACGTACAAAAACAGATTTATTCCAAGGAATTGGCTCCACGGTTGTGGGGGGCTTGTGAGACCAAGTTTTGCAGAGCAGGCTGGCAGCCTGGAGATTCAGACAGAAGTTGATGTTTCTGTCTTGGGTTCAGAGGTAGTAGAGAGGAGAATTTTTCTTTTTCCGGAGACCTCAGCCTTTTCTCTCAAAACTTTCCACTGTTTGGATAAAACCATCCACGTTATGGAACATATGCTGCTTTACTTAGGGGTCATTAATAAAGACAATTACCTAATACTATCCTCTAACAAAAACAATTACAGAAGATATTTGGAAAATTAGACTCTTGGATAGCTAAGAGAGAAGCTTATCAAAATAATAGTTTTCAAAATAATTATTTTAAAAGGGGACTCAATAATTTAAGAGTTTTTAGATACTGTTCAAAAGCAAAGTGTATACAATATTACAAGACTTTGGTTTAAAGACATATTTTACTTTTCTTCTTGTATGTATATTTATTCTTTAAAAATTTTTAAACATTATAGCATTATATCTAATAGTAAAAATCTTGATAAATTCCAAAAGCATATCTTCCCAAACCAATGTTATCCAAATAGTACATAATTTTAGCAGACAGTTTGTACCAAGAAATGAGCAGCTAAGCCAATCCGTATCTATACTGTAACAATACTAGATTATATATGCTGTCCTATACCTTTTTTTTTTCTGTTAGTAGCTGATTAACATCTTTCTTTTAAACCTAAAGTGTTTGATAGGTGCATAAGATTTTTTAGAGAATTAAATTGCAGTTAAACAGTCTTTTTTTTTTAAATAATTTGTTCTTTTAGCATTTTTTTAAAACATCTGTTTGTTTTTGAGAGACAGAGAGAACCAGAGTATGAGCAGGGGATGGGCAGAGAGAGAAAGAGACACAGAATCCAAAGCAGGATCCAGCCTCTGAGCTGTCAGCACAGAGACTAATGTGGGGCTCAAACTCACAAACCACGAGATCATGACCTGGAGCCAAAGTTCGATGCTTAACTGACTGAGTCACCCAGGCACCCCTAAACAATCTTTTTATTATTGAACATTTAGTCATGTACATATTATTTCTATGCTACCAGTACTGTAAAAAATCCTTTTGCATATATCTACAGGCTACATCCTTTTAATGAACTTTATAATTGTACAAGTTATTTCGTTGTATATGTTTAGTATGGAAATTTTTTTAAAAATCATCACCAAATAGAAGTTCTTGGAGAGGCCATACTTTACTACTTGAAAGTTTAAATTAACTTTGACATATTTACTGTCAAAAGGCTTATCATTTCTTACTTTGGTATTAGAATTTTAAAACAATTACATAAAATTCCACTAATTCTTGTTTTACAGATTATCAGTCTGTTAACATTTTCCGTTCATTTTATTCATAAATTCTTTTTTCTGAGTACCACCATAAAACCTTCTCACCTTGTGATTAAATAAATCTTCTTAGCTAATTCCTATACTATTACGATCTAGTTTAATATAAACCTTTTGAAATCCTTTACACTTAAATATACTTTTTCCCCCTGAATTTTCAAAAAGTAGAATTGTGGTGGGGAAAAAAAAAAGTTGGCTTGGTATCAATCATCCTGAATTAGAATATATAACTTATTTTAAATGGTTTTACATGTATGTACCATTGTCAATATATTTATGGTTTTAAGAAACAGAAATCCAACAGTTACTAATTACATATTCTAAAAAAAGAACTTCATTATCTGTTATAATTTTATACTTCATTAAAGCTTTTTTTGTGTGTATATCATACTCTTTCTCATCATCAAAGAGTATCTGAAGCTCATTAACTATCTTGAAAAGACAAATTACTTTCTCTCTTTAACTACAAGTTTCTTTCCTTTTTATCTGTAAGCATTTTCCTTTCAAGATTACATTTAATCTTTTTTACCCTTTAAATGATTTACTTCTTAACTAACACGAACAACTTTATAATTAAATGTTTTGACAGAAAAAAAGCTTATCTGTTTTGCTGAAGTGCATGGATATAGATTGGCCCACTGTATAAAAAGTCTTTATCACTGACAGTATGGAAATGGAAAGCAAGGGAGATTATGAATTCCAAAATAATCTCTAAGCCTGATTAATAAAATTGCTTTTAAATTTAAATGTTTAATGGATCTGAGTTTTTTTACATTTATTTTTTATGGGTTAGTCACATAATTTAACTCTTTTCCACTAATAACTATGAAGAATATTGTCATGCCTTAATCATTTTAACACATGGAAAATAGTTCTGCCATATTGTTAGGAAGTGATAACATCTTTCTGTTTATAATGTTTTCCTCTATTGACTTTCAAGGCTGTATTTTGTCTGGATCTCAGTATCAATATAAACAATGAAATACACCAGTTTTCACAGAGCAGTTCCAACATATGGGATGGTTGCCAAGTTAGAACAATCCAAGTTCCAGGCTGGATAACAAATTCTCAGACATAGACCACCCACTGATGAGGAAGCCAATTTCTTTTGTATCTGAAAATGGATAGAAGGGCACAGATATACTTAAGTCATGGCAGTGGGAAACTATACATTGCATTTAACATTGTGGGGTTTTACTTTCACAGGCTTGAGTTTATCTTTGTGCATGTCAGTCTTTATTCTACTACTTGTCAACAAGGCAAATTCATTTACATTTTACCAGATGACATACAAATAGTAGTAGTTCAGATAACATCTCAGGAATATTCAACCAAAAATTTTAAAAGTATCTTCTAATGTTCAAAATTATGTGCCTCTGTCTGGTGATGCATTACCTATAGCTCATCATTTTGTATATCCCACCTCCCAACACACATACAATACTACCAAGGTATAATAAAGAAGAATTGATTATTTTTCTTTCAAATAACCCATTCTTTATCAATGCATGTGATTTTTATGTTTATTTATTTTTGAGAGAGAGAAAGAGAGAGAAAGAGAGAGAGAGAGTACCCAAGTGGGCAAGGGGCAGAAAGAGAGGGCGACACAGGATTAATGAACTGTCAGCACAGAGCTCAACAGGGCTCCAGACTCACCAACCACAAGATCATGACCTGAACCAAAGTCAGACACTTAACCAACCGAGCTATCCAGGCACCCCTCAATGCATGTTATAATAAAACTATACCCATTGTGATCTAATGGTAAACAATTATGGAGTTTATGTTTTAGTTTATTTTATAGAAATATTGTGAAATTAATGCTAGGCAGGGTATGATAGACCAACAATTCAGAAAAACTTTTTGACTGCAATTGGTTTTACAATCTTCTGAGGATTTCTTAATAATTGAGACTTTACATTCTGTCTGTTTATCATCTACCTATCATCTATCTATCTACCTACCTAACTGATCTATCTATCATGAAGTTAGTCTTCAAAAATGAATTTTCTAAGAATCAATGAAAAACTCAGAGATAGTTAAAACAAACTTTTCTGTGATTTTGGATGTTAACTTTAAGTAGAGTGTTTGGGGATTAAAAGAATAAAACAAGGGGAAATAAAACACACCTGAATGGGCCTTTAGTGGGGGATAACACAGACATCATGAGCAATGAATGTCTGAAATTTCGTAGCAACAACACCCCAATGACTTCAGAATAAGTTAAGCATGGGAAACAGAAGCCAGCATTCTTCAGTTACAGGCGATCTCCACTGTTCGTTTTTATACTGGGTATTTCGGGTTCTGTAATTTGTAGCTTCTTTTCTCCTAAGAATGAAATACCCCCAAAGGACAAAATATTCTGTTCAAACTTTTACGCCTTTATTTGAATGAAGATGATTAAGTGAGGCTATTAAATAAAAATAGCTAATATCCCTTTTCATTGTTTTCATTTATATAACCAATAATTAAAGGATTTGCACATAAGCCATGGGGTTAGTGACAATTGTCAAAATAAGTAGTCAGTCTTATCATTCAAAAAAGCATTTTATATTTCCATTTTCTTATACAGACAATGCTGTTTAAGGAGTAGTAGTGTATGTGACTAGTAACACTCCATGGGTCAATGTAATAAGAATTATTAATTCAGTAAATGGAATAGGATTTGTTGTTGATGGAGGTGCCCAAACTTTAGAAAATCTGTCCCCTGTTGAACAGAGTTTGATTAATTGTAACATTTATTTGAGGGCAGAATGACAACTTACTCTGCCAATAGCTTTATGTTTGTGTTTCTGTATGCACGAGTGTGAGTGGGTGTTTTGGTTTTATAATGAGAAATCATGAAATCAACATGAACCTAAGAGATAGAAATGTAACAATATCTACTTCTATCTACTCTTTCTATCTAATTTTGATCCTTTCTTATTCAGTTTCCCTTCATATACCTATAGATAATCTGTATCTCTATTTTGTTTTCTGTTTCCTTGCATTTGTATTTCTTTAATTTTATTTAATCCCAAGTTAATTAACATATAGTGTAATAATGGTTTCATGAGTAGAATTTAGTGATTCATCACTTATATATAACATCCAGTGCTCATTTCAACAAGTTCCCTCCTTGAATTAAAAAAAAAAAAAAATAGTGTAGGGGCACCCTGGTGGGTCAGTCGGTTAAGTGTACAACTTCAGCTCAGGTCATGATCTCATGGTGGGTTCCAGCCCCGTGTCAGGCTTTATGATGATGGCTCAGAGCCTGGAGCTTGCTTCAGATTCTATCTCTCCCTTTCTCTCTGCCCTTTCCCTGCTCACGATCTGTGTCTCTCTCTCTCTTTCTTAAAAATAAAGAAACATTAGGGGCGCCTGGGTGGCTCAGTCGGTTGAGCAGCCGACTTTAGCTCAGGTCAGGATCTCGGGTCTGTGAGTTTGAGCCCCGCCTCGGGCTCTGTGCTGACGGCTCAGAGCCTGGAGCCTGCTTCAGATTCTGTGTCTTCTTCTTTCTCTGCCCTTCCCTTGCTCACACTCTGTCTCTATGTCTCTCAAAAATAAAATAAAAAAGCTAATAAATAAATTAAATAAATAAATAAATAAATAAACATTTAAAAAATTAAAAATAAATAAATGAATAGTGTTATTACAGGAATATCTGGGTGGCTCAGTTCGGTTGAACATCTAAACAGGCCGGGAGTCATTTTGCCTATTCTTCCAACTACGATGGGGGAGGTGCAACCCATCCAGCAAGGACAGAATTCCCAATGCTTGTCCTTTGCTTGTGAATGAGTGATTTACATAATAGGGGCCTAACATTTACACAAGTCACACCAATATCTAGCCAGCTCATAACTGCTATCAATCTGTAACATCTAATTTCAACTCAGGTCATGATCTCATGGTTCATGAGTTCAAACCCCACATCAGGCTCACTGCTGTCAGCGCAGAGCCAGCTTTGCATCCTCTGTCTCCTTCTCTCTCTGCCCCTCCCCCACTCATTCTCTCTCTCTCTCTCTCTCTCTCTCTCTCAAAAATAAATATTTTTAAAAAGTATTATTACATATGTTTATGTCTCTATAACTCTTATTTAGATTTTATAAATATTCTTGAATAGTCATATATGTATGTAAAAACATACTCTAGAACTTGATTATTCCATTCTCGATCATAACTAAATTGGTACTAATTTACATACACATTAATATGTGAAGCTATGGTCCATTTGTAGCTATATGTAATATTACATTATACAAATGTATCACAATGTATGTTTTGTTTCCTAATTTTTGGCTGTTAAAAACAGTGATGCAATTAACTTCTTTTTTTTTTTCTTTTAGTTTCAGTTATTCTGTGGCCTTAGGTTTAGCTCTTTGTAAACTGGCATATAACTGGATCTTTAAAAATCCAAGGTGATTATCTCTTTTCTTAGCAAGCATGTTATTATGTTGCACCTATGTATGAATGTATGTATGTGTGCATGTGTGTGTATATGCATGTGTGTGTGTGCGTGTGTGTGTATTCCCCCTTGTTGCAAAGAATTAATTATTTCAACTTTGTTCAACTACAGACTTGCTCCTAGTGGTCTTTGGCTGAAGAACTTGGAAATTACCATTGATTAAGTTAAAATAAAGTAATTTGCTCTCTCTAAACACCTTAGTCTCTTCCTAAACACCTATTAAATCACAAATTTTTCTTACAACCAAAGAGACCTTCTAATAAAGAAAATACAGCTTTTTAATTTTTTGTTATGACCTGCAACAGTGTATTCTTGTTTTGTTCATGGTCATTTTAAAATATCTTTTTTAGGGGTGCCTGAGTGGCTCAGTTGGTTAAGTGTCTGACTTCAGCTGAGGTCATGATCTCATTATTTGTGGGTTCGAGCCCCGCGTCGGGCTCTGTGCTGACAACTCAGAGCCTGGAGCCTGCTTCTGTTTCTGTGTCTCCCTCTCTCTCTGCCCCTCCCCTGCTCATGCTCTCTCTTTCTCTCTCTCTCTCTCAAAAATAAATAAACATTAAAAAAAAATTTAATTAAGATATTCATTTATCTTTCTTGGACAGTAATACCCTCATGGGCCAATTATTTGTGGTGTTGTTTTTTGTAGGCTTCAAACAAGTTTATATCCAAACTCAAATGTTAATATTTGACATATTTCTCAAACCATTTTTTTTTCAGTTAGAATGATGGCATTCTAGATTTTATGAAAATGAGATTTATATTTCAGAACATGGAATTTTATGAAGGTGTTCAACCTTGATATCTGGGAAAGGAGCAGGATGTATCTTGTAGATTTTACAATCTCTGTCCTAATTTTAGATTTATGAGATTTCAGTTATCCATTTTAGAATACATATCAGCTTGTTTTTAGTTAAGTTCAGCTGATTTCTACCCTTTCTCCATATGTAGTGGAAACCTATATAGATATATGTGTGTGTGTGCGTATGTGTGTGTATACACACATATATATACACATACATATACACACATATACATACGCACATATACACACACATATCATTATGTTTACAAATGTCAAGGTAACAGACTAACAACAGAATCTTTGTATTTTCACATGTAAATTTTAAATACACAGTCTATTCTGTTTTCAGTTTCAAAAGCAGTACTAAATTACCTAGCAAAAAGCATTTAAAATGTGTTTAAGTAAATAACCATACACTATCACCTGATTGACAATAACAATACCAATTACTGAACATTTACATTGTGATATTTAAGTGTGCTTTTATACCCACTATTGTGTCCTCCATATACAATCCTCCCAGCTTCCCTGTCGTCTTTGTGTTAATATTAACCCCTTTTGTTAATGGAAAAACTTAAACTTAATACTAACATGATTAAAATCATATATCCATAACCAATTTTTTAAAGACTTAGTCTAAAAAATATCAAGTTTTTTTAAATGTTTATTTATTTTCGAGACAGAAAGAGAGCAGAGTGCAAGCAGGGGAAGAGCAGAGAGACAGGGAGACACAGAATCCCAAGCAGGCTCCAGGCTCTGAGCTGTCAGCCCAGCTCAGAGTAGAGATCTCTGGGCTCAAACCCACAAACCGTGAGATCATGACCTGAGCTGAAGTCGGACACTTAACCGACTGAGCCACCCAGGTACCCCAAAAAATATCAAAATTTTATTCCCGATACTGTTTGAATCTTCCTGCATGTTTTCTTCACCTTAAGTACGATATCTGACTACTTCATTCCGAAGACCATCAGTGCCCATATTCGAGTGTGTGGGAGGGGTGTCGGTACATTGTTTTGCTATTGTTCTTGTTCCGGCTCTATCTCTTGCTCTATTCCCTCTGTCTCCCGTGATATTAGGTCAGGAAATGCGTAACAAGAAACACTGAAAATATTGAACTAATGAAGCAAACTTGTATTAAAAGTTTACGTTTATTTATAGGTCTCCCTTATCGCTCACGACAAGGCACAATAACTGTCACTGGCCACATTAACATAAAGATCTCACAGCTTTCTCAGATCCATTGGAGAGCAATTCTCTGCAGTGTTTCTGTACATCTTGCATCGTCTTTTCTTCTGAAGCATCTTTTCAAGAACCTTTGCTTAACAAACATCTTCTAAGGTATGATGTTTCTCTCTGGGTCAAAGGGAAGATTCCTTTGATATCTAGGATAATAAAGGTAATGACTCCTGTCAAGGCAAAGTTTGGTCAAGTTTGCTAGGAGCCTTCTTTAAAATATTGGACGTTCTGGGGCACCTTGGTGACTCGGTTGGTTAAATACCTGACTTCAGGAAGGGTCATGGTCTCACAGTTCATGAGTTTGAGCCCCACGTTGAGTTCGTGTGCTGACGGTTCAGACTCTGGAGCCTGC
This sequence comes from Paradoxurus hermaphroditus, assembly GCA_004024585.1. Taxonomy (NCBI): domain Eukaryota; kingdom Metazoa; phylum Chordata; class Mammalia; order Carnivora; family Viverridae; genus Paradoxurus; species Paradoxurus hermaphroditus. The sequence goes on from PITB01028033.1 coordinate 18,963, forward strand.
TTCAGATTCCGTGTCTCCCTCTCTCTCTCTCTCTGCCCCCCTTACCTCCCACTCACACTCTGTTTTTCTCTCTCTCAAAAGTCAATAAACATTAAAAAAAAAACAGTTAAAAATATTGGGCTTCTTAAATTGGGGTTTCTCTGCTGTGACATAAATCCACCGTCGTGCCCTCCATGTACTTGGTCCCGCTTCTACATTGCTCCCATAGGGAGCTAGGGGCAGAGGACACTGATGTGGACACCAGTTTCCTTCTGTCATACTGCTTGCTATGATGAATAAATCCCTTTATTGCTGACCCAGAAATCTCTTTTATTTGCCCACATCTATGAGAACTGTGGCGGGCTGACTTGTGGGTTTGCAAGAAGCGTACAATTGCAGTTCTTTTACAATTTTTGACAAGGCCCTTCCTCAGTGATGCATTCTGGAAGGGAACCCTCTTGGGCAGGTTCCTTCAGGAAAATAGAAGGCCTGTTACTTTCAAGCTTTTCCATTGTTCTTCTCTTTTTACCTAGCCATACGGGCATCAGGTATCCCCCTTCGGATTTCTCTAGATAAATTCGGCCCT
>PITB01028034.1:0-19530 GCA_004024585.1 Paradoxurus hermaphroditus
AAATAAATAAATAAATAAATAAATAAATAAATAAATAAATACCTTGAATGTGAAGTGTAAAATCATAGTTATTGAAATAAAAAACAAAAGAATATTTTTACAGTGCAGACATGGAAAAGAATATACCCAAACTTTCAAGATCACAAACCATAAAGGGAAAATCTGTCATTTGACTACACCAAAATTAAGGATTTATTTATTTTTATTTATTTATTTTGAGGGGGAGCAGAGACAGAGAGGAGGGGGACAGAGAATCCCAAGCGGGCTCCTGGCTGTCAGCGCAGAGCCCGACGTGGGTCTCAAACTCACGAACCATGAGATCATGGCCTGAGCCAAAGTCTGACACTTAACCAATGGAGCCTCCCCACATGCCCCCAAATTAAGGATTTCTCTTCAGTGCAGTTCAGCAGGGAAAAACTAATAGGCAGATGAAGGGACAAGAGAAAATATTTGCAATGTCTAAATCTGACAAAGAACTGATGTTCTTTTTTAAGTTATTTATTTTGAGAGAGACAGAGACAGAGCGAGTGGGGGAGGGGCAGAGAGACGGAGTGAGAGAGAGAGAGAGAGAGAGAGAGAGAATCCCAAGCAGGCTCCGCACCGTCAGCGCAGAGTCTGACGCGGGGCTCAAACTCCACAAACCATGAGCTCATGACCTGAGCCGAAACCCAGAGTCGGACGCTTAACCGACTGAGCCCCCCAGGCGCCCCCAAAAAAGGAATGACCTCTTGAGACACACAACGGCATAGATGAATCTCAAAATAAGTACGTAGTGAAGGAAGCCAGACCAAAACAAAAAGCAACAAAACATTCCGTGTATTCCCATTTGCAGAAAATTCCAGAAAATGCAAAGTGCTCTATGATGACTGCCTCGGTTGCCCACAGGGGTGGGTGGAAGGGCTGTAGGGAAGGATTACAAAGCGGTAAAGAAAACCTCGGGGGTTTTATCCCAATGATGGGGATGGTTTCGTGGGTGTAGACGTCGGTCAAAACTTACCAAATGGTACACTTGCAATATGCGCAGTTTATTGTCTGTGAATTATACCTCGACAAAGCCGTTTAAAAACAAAAACGAAAACACCTTCCTCGGTTCCATCTGCTCTAAGCATCATAGGAGCGTTACATTATTCCCCGGGGCTGCGGAGACTATTATTATCTCCCTCTCGTTTTACAGATGAAGCGAATAAATCACAAAGAGCTTAGGTCGCTTTCCCAAGGGCACGAAGTTAGGAAGTTAGCGAGGCCACTCAAACTCAGGCAGTGTGAGCCCAGAGTGAGTCCACACTCTCCGCTTTTCTTTTTAATGTTTGGTTTTGAGAGAGAGAGAGACAGAGCGTGAGCAGGGGAGGGACAGAGACAGGGAGACACAGAATCCGAAGCAGGCTCCAGGCTGAGCCCGATGAGGGTCTCGAACCCACAGACCGAGAGATCCTGAGCCCCCCGGGCTGCCCCCGCCGGGTCTATACTCTTAACTGCACTCCGCCGGGCCGTTCGCCGAGAGGCCGTGGTGGAAACAGAAACCTCGGGCGCTGCTGATGGACGGGGAGACTGGGACAGTCACTCTTCAGAGCGAGCGGCTGGTACTTCGTCAAAGTAGGGTATAAGTATGTCCTATGACTCAGAAATTCCTCTCGTGTAGACAGATATAAATAATAATAGACATGCGGATGGGCAGACGCGTCTCTCCCGAAGAGCTTCTCAGAGGAAGCCAGAACCAACCTCGTATGAAATGCGCAGGGCCATGTTTTTGTGGCGTTTGGGAACCGAGGGTGACATGGGCGCTCCCCGGCGGGACGGGGAGCAAGTAAACCGTGGCGGGAGTGACACTGTGGAGCCTCACGCAGCCGACTCGACAATCACAGAGCATGGATGAGGACTTCGACCGTGGTGCTTACAGTCGGTTGGCTCAGTCGGTTAAGCAGGTGACTCTTCATTTTGGCCCAGGTCATCGAGTCCTGAGTGGGGTTCTGCGCTGACCGCACGGAGCCTGCTTGGGATTCCCTCTCCCTCCCTCCCTCTCTCTCTCTCTCTCTCTCTCTCTCTCTCTCTCCCCTCCCAACTCACACACACACAGACACACACACTCTCTCTCAAAATAAATAAACTTAGGGGCGCCTGGGTGGCTCAGTCGGTTGAGCGTCCGACTTTGGCTCAGGTCATGATCTCATGGTTTGTGAGTTCGAGCCTCGCGTTGGGCTCTGTGCTGACAGCTCGGAGCCTGAAGCCTGCTTCGGATTCTGTGTCTCCCTCTCTCTTTGCCCTTCCCCTACTCACGCTCTCTGTCTGTATGTCTCAAAAATAAATAAATGTTAAAAAAAAATTTTTAAGAAAATAAAATAAATAAACTTAAAAAAAAAAAACAGTGCTTATTGTCAGCAAGTAGCAGCAGAATGAAATATACAAGACGCTACTCACATAAATTAGAAACGTTTGCGCCCAAAACAACTGATGTTTGGTTTTGCAAGAGCACAAACACAAGTGAGCATGAAATGCACTGGAATGGTTGCCTCCTGAGGGAGGACAAAGGGAAATGGGTTGTGGATATATTAAAAAAAAGTACTCCCCCCCCTTTTTTTTAAAGTAAGCTCTATGCCCAAAGTCGGACTTGAACTCACAACCTTGAGATCAAGAGTTGCGTGCTGTACCAACTGAGTCAGGGCCAGGCACCCCCAAAAGAGAATAGCTTAAAAAAACATATGGGGCGCCTGGGGGGCTCAGTCGGTTAAGCATCTGACTTCGGCTCGGGTCATGATCTCACAGTTCCTGAGTTCAGGCCCCGCATCGGGCTCTGTGCTGACAGCTCAGAGCCTGGAGCCTGCTTCGGATTCTGTGTCTCCCTCTCTCTGCCCCTCCCCCACTCATGCTCTGTCTCTGTCTCAAAAATAAATAAATTAAAAAAAACAAAAAAACAAAAAACCAAACAACCAAGGAGTTAGGTATTGGCTAGAACATAAGGGAAAAGGTGAGGCAGAGCTAAGACAAGAAAGCCCGAGGTTTCCTTCACTCTGAAAAGGGGTTTGAAATTGAGTAGAATTTCTTTTTTTTTTTTTAAACATTTATTTATTTTTGAGAGACTGAGATAGAGCATGAGCAGGGGAGGAGCAGAGAGAGAGAGGGAGACACAGAATCCAAAGCAGGCTCCAGGCTCCCAGCCATCAGCACAGAGGCTGAAGTGGGGCTCGAACTCATAGTCGGTGAGATCATGCCCTGAGCCGAAGTCAGACGCTCAACCGACTGAGCCACCCAGGCGCCCCCATGAAATTGACGTAGAATTTCAACAAAGAACCACAGAGTTTGGGGGCAGGAGCGATGAGGTTGAACTTTTTGCCTTGAACTCTGTCCTCCGCGGCAGGGAAAGTAAAGAGCAGGAGGTATCGGTGGTCTGGACCAAGGCAGCAGCAGTACAGGTGGAGAAAAAGCTGATGAAAGTGAGTTTAGGAGGTCAACGCACCAAAGCTCGTAACTAACTGGATAAAGCGGGGAGGGGGGGTGTGTGTGTAAAGGGCAAGGGAGGAGGAATCAGGCATGACCTCCGGGATTCTCCCGGGAGTGACCCGGTGGCTAACGGGGCCATCCACAGGGATGGAGGAAGAGCGGGTTTGGGCATGCCGATCCTGCAAGCCGCCCCGCGCAGGCAGTGGCTGAGCGCTCGGATCCGGAGCTCCAGAACCAGACCTGGGCTGGATGTAACCAGGCCTTTAGGAGGCGGAGGCGGAGGCGGATCGGCGAGGGACAGGGGACCAGCGACGAGGGTGCCTGGATCCGCTGCGTATCCTCGCTCGCCCCGCAGGTGGCGCTACAGCCCCGCGCTTCGGGGACCCGAGGGCTGCGCCGCGCGTTCGGCTGCAGTCTGGGCGCGCCAACTCTAGGTCGCGCCCTCCTCGCTGGGGGTTCAGACCCGGAGCGGCCTCCGGAGAGCGTGTCCAAGTCGTCCACGCGGCCGGCATATTGGTGGCAGCTCAGGGACCTCAGGCTGGTGGCGTGACTGGTGTGACCAGCTGTCCCTCGGGCCGCCTCCAGGAGCCAGTGTGCGGAACGGGCGTAGAGGAAGGGCCACAGAGGAGCAGGGGTACACGGAAGGACGACCACCAGGCCCACACACGCAACTCTCTAGGAGCGGAATTTTCTGTTCCCCCAGCGGGCCGTCCCCGCGTGGGAAGGGCGTCTCGGACCCTTTAAGGCTCCATCTCCCTGCCCTCCCCCGCCCGGGACAGGTCGGGACACCCGGGACCTGACATTTGGCATCTCCCAACGTGGGAGCTAAAAATAGCCGCGGGGGGTTACTCCAGGCCATTGCTCCCCAGCCACCCCGCGCGCCACCTCGCGCGCGCTGCGTCGGGCCGCCCGACTTCTCTCCCGGGCCAGCCTACCTGCCGCATCCCCTCCTCCCGGACCCCGCGGTCCCAACCCGCGGCGCAGGACACCCAAGTCGCCTCTTCGGCCCCAACCCCGGCTGCTGGGAGGAGTCTCCACACGAGGCGGGGCGGGGCCTTCTGTGTCCTGGGACCGGGTCTCCAAACTTCCCCGCGGGAGGCGGGCGGGAACCCGTGGGGCGTGTCCCGTCGGGCACGTCGGGGAGGCGTGGTCTCGCCGGCCCCACCCGCTCCCCGGTGCCAAATTCTAAACCCCTGGCTTAGAAGGGGGCGTGGCCTTCTGGGGTGTGCGGGCTCCTGGCCAATGGGTGCCGCGAAGGGCGTGGCCCGCGGGGCTTGCGGGGGATCTTCGGGTCTCTCCCCCCAGCCCCGCTGCGCCAGATCCCGGGGAGCCCTGCCGCTCTCTGGATCCCTGGCTCGCGGCAGTGGGTCCCGCCAGTGGGACCCGAGGCTCGCCCTCCGAGCGTCGGTCCGGGACGCCCGTCGCCCCCGCGCCCTCTGCCCGCCAGGCCGGGGCCGCCGACCCCCAGTCGCCTCTCCGTTAACCGCTGCTCCTGAGCCTCCGGTTCTTAAGACACGATGCCGTCGGGTTTCCAACAGATCGGCTCCGAAGTAGGGTTCAGCGTGCGGGGGCGGGACGGGGGCACAGGGCCCGCTTTTCTCGGGCTGGGGTCGCGGTTGGGGTCAGCTAGGGGGCGGTCCCTGCGCAGGCGCAGGGGGGTGTGTGGGGGTGGGGTGGGGGCCTGGCTATTTATACCCAGGCCGGGCAACCCGTGACTGTCAGATTCCAGTCCTTCCAAGAGGCTGAGTGGGTCTGGGGGACAGTTCGGGGACACGGGCCACCGCTGTACTTCCCGAGTCCGGGGTCGGCTCCCTTCTCCAGTACGGGGCGCGCTGCGCCGGGATTGGGTACGCCCTGCCCTCGATCCGAGTGAGAAAGCAGATCCAGGCGAGGGGTGCCCTCCCGGAGCTGTCCGTCTGTCCCGGCTCTCGCCAAGTTTTTCGAGGACCGGACGCTCTCCGTGGGCCCCCGCCCCCACTCCTGGCCGCCCTCCAGGACGCTGAACTTTCCCTCCGCCCCACGGTTGGTGGAGGGGCTGAGGGGAGTGTCTGCCCCCCCTCCCCTAGCTCAGGTTTCCGCTTGGAGACAGTCTGTACCGCCAGCAAGCGGCCACCACCGCCACCACCCCTCACACCACCTTCCCCTGGGCCTGGCTCCCCCAGACAGAAGCCGGGCACGGCCCCCCGCCCTTGGTCGGAGCCTAGAGGGGGAAGGGAGGCTGGGGCGGAGACACACAGGGCCACCCCAAGGGCCATATGCCGGGAGGAATGACCGCGATGTCCTTTTTGGAATTGTCCTTCTTGAGCCTGTGGGGGGCCTCCGGGAGCCCTCCGAGAGAACCCCCGGAGGGGGAGAGGAGAGAGAGCAGAGGCGGATGATAAGGCCCTTGTCGCTTTATCAGTCCGGCACTGTGGGGAATACTGTTAACATTTGACTTTGACTTTCTCACTTTCCCTGACAGGTAGGCAGAGCGGGCACCGCCACCCCCCCTCCCCCACCCAGAGGCAACCTGGGCTCGGAGTGGGGAAGTGACTTGCCCAAGGTCACCCAAATTCAAACTCAAGTCTTAAAGCCAAGCCAGTCCCAAGGTCATAGAGAAATGGCGAGGCCCGAGGTCCTCAAACATTTCTCGGCTTGCTGGACCTAAAGGTCCAGTTCCTTCCGTGCCTGGTCACTGCCGGGTTCTTCCTGCTCCCGTTCACGCCGAGATCTTTGCTCTATTCCTAATATGGCCCAGTTTCCCTCACCCAAAGTGTTGGACGGAACCCAGGATCTTCAGGCTCTGGCCGGGCCGGGGCTCCCGGAGGAAGGAAAGAAAGCCTGACTCGGTGTGACCTGCCTCCTCTCTGCTTCTGCCTTCCCAGGACGGGGAACCCCCGCAGCAGCGAGTCACTGGGACCCTGGTCCTCGCCGTGTTCTCTGCCGTGCTCGGCTCCCTGCAGTTTGGCTATAACATTGGGGTCATCAATGCCCCGCAGAAGGTGAGGCCACTGCGGCTGGCAGAGCGTGGACTGTCCGAACGAGGAGGGCAGGGGCCGGCAGAGGGGGACGTCTCTGCAGGGCAGTCCCTCTTACGCTGTCCCCCCAGGTGATTGAACAGAGCTACAATGAGACGTGGCTGGGGAGGCAGGGGCCCGGGGGACCCGGCTCCATCCCGCCAGGCACCCTCACCACCCTCTGGGCTCTGTCGGTGGCCATCTTTTCCGTGGGCGGCATGATCTCCTCGTTCCTCATTGGTGTCGTCTCTCAGTGGCTGGGAAGGTATGGGCCCCCGGAGGGCAGAGATGGGGGGGGGGGACAGGAGCGGGGGCCACAGCGCGGCACCGTGACTCGCAGCCCCCCTCTTGGCCCGTCAGGAAGAGAGCCATGCTGGTCAACAACTTCCTGGCGGTGCTGGGGGGCGCCCTCATGGGCCTGGCCAACGCCGCCGCGTCCTACGAGATGCTCATCCTGGGACGGTTCCTCATCGGCGCCTACTCAGGTAGCGACAGTCGCCGCGGTCCTGCCCGGCGCCCCGCATCTCGCCCACCGTGGCCGAGCTTGCAAGGTGCGAGTGTGGCCAACTGCCCTCAGCCCTCTCTTCTTCCCTCTGCCCAGGGCTCACGTCGGGGCTGGTGCCCATGTATGTGGGGGAGATCGCCCCCACCCACCTGCGGGGCGCCTTGGGGACGCTCAACCAGCTGGCCATCGTCATCGGCATTCTGATCGCCCAGGTGACCGACGGGTGATTTACGGCCCCGGCCTTCTGCCTCTCGAGGGCGCCAGCCGAATGGCGTGAGCTGTTTCCCACCCTCGTCCCCCCAGGTGCTGGGCTTGGAGTCCATGCTGGGCACTGCCACCCTGTGGCCGCTCCTGCTGGGCCTCACGGTGCTGCCCGCCCTCCTGCAGCTGGTCCTGCTGCCCCTGTGCCCGGAAAGCCCCCGCTACCTCTACATCAGCCGGAACCTGGAGGGGCCCGCCAGAAAGAGTGAGCCTGCGCCCCGCCTCGCTGGCGCCCGCCCTCCCGGGCCCCCTCCCTGCCCTCTCAGGCCCGACCCTCCTCCTCGCCTCCAGGTCTGAAGCGCCTGACGGGCTGGGCGGACGTGTCCGGAGCGCTGGCCGAGCTGAAGGAGGAGAAGCGGAAGCTGGAGCGCGAGCGGCCGCTGTCCCTGCTCCAGCTCCTGGGCAGCCGCACCCACCGGCAGCCCCTGGCCATCGCCGTCGTGCTGCAGCTGAGTCAGCAGCTCTCAGGCATCAATGCTGTACGCGCCAGGCAGCCCCCGGGAAGGGCAGGGGCTGGGGACCAGCCCGAGAGGAGGGGAGAAGGCCGCAGGCCCCCTGTGTTCAAACCCGGGGTCCGTCGGGCTTGGCGGCCGCAAGGGAGGAAGGGACATCCCTACCGTTCCCTTTTCTTTTCCCCTCCCCCGCTCCTAGGTTTTCTACTATTCAACCAGCATCTTCGAGACGGCAGGGGTAGGGCAGCCGGCCTACGCCACCATAGGGGCTGGTGTGGTCAACACGATCTTCACCTTGGTCTCGGTAACTGCTTGGCCCCACGCGCCCAGTCCCTCCCACTCCTGTGCTCCGAAGGCCCCCGGCCAAGCCCTGACTGTCCCCGCAGGTGTTCCTGGTAGAGCGCGCAGGGCGTCGGACCCTCCACCTCCTGGGCCTGGCGGGCATGTGTGGCTGCGCCATCCTCATGACGATAGCTTTGCTGCTGCTGGTGAGGCCTGCCGAGGGGGAAGAGGTCGAGGCCCAGCGGTGGGAACTGCCCCGAGGGGGAGGGGGAAGGGGTGAGTGGCCCAGCCCTGGGGTGGGGTGGGGAACTGCCCTGAGGGGCTTTGTGCCCAGCCAGGGCCACTCCTCACCGCATGGCTCCTGGGGCCAGCCGCCCGCCAGGAGCATCCGTGGCCTGTGTTCCTCAGGGACCCGGGCTGCGCTTGTTCCGGCCCTGGGAGGAAGCCCAAGCAGGATTCTGGCAGCCAGGGAGGAGAGCCACTGTCCGGACTCAGGAACAATAATTCCTAAGGCCCCAGCTTTACAACCAAGAGACAATCCTTTTTTTTTTTTTTTTTTTTTTTTTGAGAGAGAGAGAGAGACAGAGCACGAGCAGGGGAAGGGCAGGGAGAGAGGGAGAGAGACTCCCAAGCAGGTTCCACACTGTCAGCGCAGAGCCCGATGTGGGGCTCGAACCCACGAAACCACGAGATCATGACCTGAGTCGAAACCAACAGTCAGCGCTTAACCGACCGAGCCACCCAGGCGCCCCGAGAATAGCCCGAGAACGTAGAATGTTCTCTCTGCCCTGGGCAGCCGGCCGGGTGTCAATGGTCAGAAATGCCCCAAGGCCTGTTCTAAGCCAGGGCGGCAGGCTCCTGCCCGAGCTGGTGGGAGGGGTCGCCTCACGCCTCTGCACGGGGCGCAAAGGGAGGTCCGGAAAGAGGCCCGAACTCCTTCCTGTCCCCGCCCCTTCCCAGGAGCGGGTTCCAGCCATGAGCTATGTCTCCATCGTGGCCATCTTTGGCTTCGTGGCCTTCTTTGAGATTGGCCCTGGGCCCATCCCCTGGTTCATCGTGGCCGAGCTGTTCAGCCAGGGCCCCCGCCCGGCAGCCATGGCCGTGGCGGGCTTCTCCAACTGGACGTGCAACTTCATCATCGGCATGGGCTTCCAGTATGTCGCGGTAGGTGCCCTGCCCCTGCCCCAGCCTCCCACCCCGCAGGCCAGGGGGGAGCGAGTCCCGGCTTTCCCCCATCCCGTCCGGGGACTGCTTCGGGGGGCCACCTGCTCCACCACGGCCGAGGGAAACCGGGGAGCTGAAGGGGCAGCGACAGAAGGGCCTTGGAGCTGCGGGGTCACGTAGAGGGACGCCATCGGCTTCACGCCCACAGCGCAGACGGCTGGGAACCCACGCTGGGCCGAGTGGGTGCGGAGAACCCTCTCCTCCCGAGTCCTCGCTCCCTGTCGTGCCCCGCCCCCCGCCACCTCCTCTTCCTCCACCTGCAGGAGGCTATGGGGCCCTACGTCTTCCTTCTGTTCGCCGTCCTCCTGCTCGGCTTCTTCGTCTTCACCTTCTTGCGAGTGCCGGAAACCCGAGGCCGGACGTTCGACCAGATCGCCGCCGACTTCCGCCGGACGCCCTCCCTCTTAGAGCAGGAGGTGAAGCCGAGCACGGAACTGGAGTACTTAGGGCCGGACGACGAGAATGACTGAGGCCCCCACCCCGCAGGGCGGGAGGGCTGTGCTCTCGCTCGCCCCCCACCCAGAGACCCCTCCTCACCTGTGCACTTTAACCCTCTCTTCCCCATGACTTCCAGGGTGGAGAAGCCCCTGCAGCCTGCGGGGGGGCGGGAAGCTGGAGGGAGGGGTGGTCTTAGCGCCCCCTCATTCCCCGTGTGACTGTTGAATTATTTACGTGGTGTGGTTAGGCTGTGGCCACGAGGGTGGGCTGTTCTCCCGACCCGTCCCCTCCTTCCTCCGGAGCCCATCCCACCCCCACCCGGCCTCAGCTCCAGAAGACTTGGCTCCCTCGCCAGAGAAGGGGGGCTGCAGGGAGGAGGGGCCCTGGGACCGAAGCGGCGAGGCCTGGGGAAGGAGGCCTGACTCCTCCTCCCGCACCTTTCTCCGGGTTCTTGCCTCACAGACTCTGGGCAGAGCGGGTCCTGTCTCGCCCCCTCCCGGACAGAGGACGCCCCCTCCCAGGGCCTAAGCTCACCTCTCCAGGCAGGCTCGGCCCCCCCCCCCCCCCCCCCCCCCCGCCTCAACCTTCTGGGGCCAGAGGGGAAACGGCTCACGCGTGCGGAAAGCCCCCCACCCCCAGCTCTGGTCTCTTGTCCCGTCCTGAAGGGTGTTGTGCCCACAAGCTTCTGACCAACTAAGGGAAAGAGGGATTGGAAAGGCGGCCTGTAAACACGGGGTGGGAGGAGCCTTCCGGGATTTTTGTATGTTTGGAAACAGGGTAGGGAGAAGCAACGGAAGGTCTGTCGTGCGACACGTGTATAGAGAGACACAGACATAAAGTCGCTGTACGAGACACGTGTCTTGTCATGGGGGTGCCAGAGGACGGGCCGGACCGGGACCATGGCTCCCCTCGCCCCCCCCCCCCCCTTCGCTCTGCTTCAGCTCAAGGCCAAAGAATCCTTCGGAGGCAGTCGCTCTGCCCCCACTTCCGTTTCTAGTCCTTGCCTTTTTTTTTCTTTTTAAACAAAGCTTTACACCCAACGTGGGGTCTGAACCCACGACCCTGAGATCAAGAGTCGCACGCGCTACTACCCAGCAGCCTGTGCGCCCCTAGTCCTTGCTTTTATCGACAGTAAACGATCAGTAAGTTGGGGTCGCAAGTGCCAGGCACTGCCCTCGGCACTTTCCAGAACATTCATCCTGCAGGGGACAGACCATCCCCAGGTTACGGGCGGGAAAGGGACTCACAGGGGCCACAGACGCTGCCCCCCCCCAACAGGGCCTTGAGCAGCAGGTGCCCCACAGAAGAGAAGCAGAGACCAAGACCACAGCAAAGCCTGTTTTTGTTTTTACTGGAGGCTCAGGCGGCACGTGACGGTTCATAAAATGGCTTCAGAGGTAGGGGCTCGAAAGGAGACAAAAAATAAACTGGGGGGGGGGGGGGGAACAACCAGGAGGAGGGAGGGCCGGCTGGTGCCTTCTCAGCCTGGTTCAGGGGAGGGAGGCGGGGCCTCCGAACAAGAAGGCCAGGAGGCCGGGTCCCTTCCTTCCACCCGGGCTGGGGAGGGGGCAGGGAGAGAAAGCAAAAGGCTACTGCTCGGCCCTCCTGAGTCTCAAGGAAAAGGGGAAAGCCGCTGCTGTGATGTCACGAGTTATGGGGGGGTGCTGGGGGGGTACAGGGCAGGTGGGAAAACTGGCAGACAACCTGAGAGAGAAAAACGGGTAAATAGTGAAGGGGGCTCCTCGCACCCCTAGCGCCCCGCCGCCAGGCGCCCGTGGCAGCCGCTCACCAGATGGTAGCTCTGCGTGTCCTTCGAGTTGGGGTCACTCCAGTATGGTGGTGGGGGGGTCCCCACTGTTGATGGGGGCTGAGGTCTGGAGAGAGCAGGGGCGGTCAGCGGAGCCCCCAACTCCAGTCTCCTCGCACCCTCTTCCTTCCCGCTCCCCGGCTCCCACCCACCGGCCGCCGCAGCGGCTCCCAGCAGAGCGAGAGGACACTCTGCAGGGGCTTGGTGGGGGGGTGCCTGAGCTGGGGTGTCCTGGAGGAAGGGGGGCCTGCAGTCTGGGCTCTCTGGGGTCAGGTGGGGGCAGGGCCAGGTGAGGGGGAAGGGGAAGGGGATTAGTTGTGCCCCAGCCTTTTACCTGACCTTACCTGACCCCCACCCCCCACCCGGCCCAGATCCTCACCTCCTGGGCTGTGGGCTGCCTGGGTCCGGGGGGCTGCTGCCGCCGCCGCTGGAAATAGGGGCGGTTTCGTGGACGCTGGGGCTCAGGCCGGGACCCGTCCGTGGGGCCTTGGCTAGGCTTGGTCTCACCATCCCCACCTTCGGTGGTAGGCTGCTGGGGTGGCCTGGGGCGGAAAGGCCTGGGGAGACGAGCGGGGAGGCTCCAGTATGTTCCATCTCCCTCCCAGGACTCCCCCCAACCCCCGGCAGAGGGGGACAGCTGTGCTTCCCCCCCCAGGAGCCAGGCTTCCAACCCCAGCCCCCCACCCCCACCCACCTTACCAGCCATCACTGAGCCAGCCAGCCCCTCACCAGCCCCAGATCCTCTCAGACCTTGCTCTTCCCCCCCCCGCCCCGGGGGCCCAACAGGAGAAGGAAGACAGCCCCAGAAACGGACTCTTACCTTCGGTACCTAGGCCGGAATCTGGGTGGCGGGACCCGGTCATCTCCCTGCTGTGGGTCCCCCTCCAATGGGGCTGTCTCTTTGGGCTCTACCCCGTCGGTGCCCTAGGAACACACGAAGGCCCGGGGGAGCCCGGGGAACAAGGCCGCCCGGAGCCCGGGCGTCGGCGGCCCTTCCCGGCCCTCCGCGTCCTCCGGAGACTCGGGGGTCTCTGTCCTCACGGGCGCCCTTCCCGGAGTGGTAGCGAGTTCCACGTCCCCAGGCCCCCTCACCTCTATCGGCTGCTGCTGGTTGGGGGGCCGAGGGCCTCGCACAAAGCGCCGTCGGTAGAAGAAGGGGGGCGGGCGCCGCCGCCTGGGCCTCTGCCCCGAATCCTCCGCTCGCTCCCCTTCGCTGCCCGGTTCCGCCCCGCCCGACGGCGCCTCGGCCACCATGGGCGGCGGGGCGGCGGGGCGCGGCCGGGGGATGAAGCGGCGGAACCTGCGTCGGTTGGGGGCATAGCGGCTGCCCTTGACGGGCACGCCCCCCGGCCCGGTCACGTTGGCAGCTTCGGCGCCCTGGGGAGGGGGCGGGGAGCGCCGAGTGGGAGCGCGCTCCGGCGGGCGGGCGACGCGCGCTCCCCGTTCCGAGCCTTGGTCCCCGCGCCGGCCTCCCTCCGGCTCGGGGCGGGGACCGGCCGACGGACTGCAGCGACTCCAGCTGGTGCTGGGTCACCGGGCGCGGGGGGGGGGGGACACGGGGTCGGCGTGCGCGCGCGGCCCCCACACCCGGGCTAACGGGCCCCGTCCCGCCGCCGCCCGAACCTTCTCTCCCTCCACGACATCGAACTCCACCGTCTCCCCGTCTCCCACGCTGCGCAGGAACTTCCTGGGGTTGTTTCTTTTAATGGCCGTCTGGGAGGGGGAAAAGGCCCCGGAAGGTGAGGGCGGCGGGCCCGCGGCCCTCCCCCCACCCCCGCCGGTCCGCCGCCCCTTTTCTCGGTCTTCGGCGCCTTCCTCGCGGCCGGGCCGCGGGGTGGAGCGCCGAGGCAGGCCCAGCGTCGTGGGGGAGAGGCCGCAAACCAGGGCCTCGGGACAGCCTGTACCCTCAGCACCGTCCCCAGGGCACACTCCCTCCTCCCTTTACCCCGCAGGGGTTTGGAAAAGAGAGGCCAGCGACAGGAACTCCGAAAACAGCGGCGGCGGCCGAAGTTGCAAAGTGGGTAAAACGCACCGCCTCTTACCTGGGAGCTCGGGGACAGCAGTGGTTCTCAACCTGGGGCCGCATGGGCATCACCTGGGGAGCTCGTTAAAACCGGCGGCCGGGCTCCTCCCCCAGGCCTCGCTGACTCGGCCCATCTGGGGTGGCGGCGCGAGCCGCCAGGTGATGCTGCTGCCGCCGCCGCAGCCGCAGGGCCCACACTTTGAGAACCACGGCCCCAAGTCTCTCTAGCCTGTGTCCTTTCCCTCTGAACACTGCCCAGGATTCCTCCTGTGTCAACAGGTCCTGGTGTAGGTAGTGAGCGTGCCGTGGCCAGAGGGCAACAAGTTTGCTTCTCACAGACAACCTGACCCAAGTGGGGCCACTGGCAGGCACCCGAGGCGGGTGGGGGAGCCGTTTCCAGGGGGCACGCTGTTCAGCGAGCAAAAGGCAGGAGAAGCGCTGGGTGCGGCTCAGGGTTATGGCACCGGCCTTCCGGAAGAGGGTGGGTTCTCCCCCCACCCAAAGACCACCTTGCACTTACCTGGTGAACAAAGACATCCTCCTTGGTGTCATTCCTGCAGAACAGGAGGGGTCGTTAGGGGGGCGACCTGGATGGGGCCTCCCCGGCTGCCTGGTTCTCATCCCCTGGTTCCTTGTGGGTACACAGGGCCCAGGGAGGGACAAGAACCAGAAGCTCATATGAAGAGAATACCAAAACCCTCCCTGAGAAGCCTCGGCTTCGTAAGGGTGGAGGGGGAGGGCAAAGTCACCTTGCAGAAGCTGGGCCGGCTCTCCCCTGCTGAGCACCCACCCCTGCACCCCCCCTGTTCCAACCCCCCCGTCCCGTCCCGCCTGAGTCTTCCCTCCTACAGCCAAGGACGAAGGTGGGGCACGGGCGGAGAACACGTCTGAGGAGGGGACGATGCGTCAACAGCCTGCTCTGAGCACCCCCAAGACTGTATTCTCCCCTCAGCCTAGAGGGGGACGCCAGGGTCAGGCCCCCATTCAACACCCCCGGGGGCCAAGGACGAGAAAGAAGATAACTCTCCATCCTTCTCTCTCCCTCTCTCCTATTGCCCCAGTTCATCCTAGCATCCCGCGGTGGGGAGGGGAGAAGGCAAAGGTTTTCCTTCAGGACCTCCCAGGAGTCCTCAGTTTCCCGAATTAGAGAGGGAGCCTTCCCCAGAACAAATGTTGTAGCTCTAAAGCGCTTGGATCCGGACAAAGGTCAGCCTGCTAAGAGGGAACTGGGGCCTCCCAGGAGGGCTAGGCTGGGCAGGGCGCCCAGGCTGGGGAAGCGCCCACTGGGGGAGACCTGGCTAGGCTCACAATCTGCCACCACAGTCGCTCCCGGCAGCCGGAGGGTTGGGGCTGCCCGACCGAAGGGAAGCAGCAGCCTCTGTCTGCCGGGGCTGGCTTCCTGCCCCTGCCCCAGCCGGCACGGCCTCAGTCAGGTGGGGGGTGGGGTTCAAGTGAGCCAGCAGTCCTCTCTAAGGGCGAGGAGTCAGGGGACTGCTCTGGGAGCCGCCCTGAACGGAAAATGAGTGAGGATTCCAGCCGGGAGCCCCGAGGCTCGGACAGTGGGTACGTTTCTGCCCCAAAGGCGAGGCGAGGCAAACCGCAAGGTGAGACAGACGAGGGGAGGCTCAGAGCCAGGTTTGCCCGGTTCCTAGGTCATTAACTCTCTGCTGCCCTCGAAGATTCGAAAGAGGCTCCATCCTGCCCACGTTTATGCAGTGGTTAAAGACTGTCAATCAGCGCCACCTGGACATTGCAACCACGTGCCCCGGCAGGGAGAGAGAGGAGGCTGGGAAGGTGTCCAGCCCCACGGGCCAGTTTGGAAAACACCCGTCCCACCCCCTCCCTGGGGTTCTCAGATACCTGTTGATGAATCCGTAACCGTTCCGCACGTTGAACCATTTGACAGTGCCCAGAACTTGGATCGCTGCCAGGCAGACGTGCAGTGGGGGCAAGAAGACGGGGGGGGGGGGGAGGGGAGAAAAAGAGTTAGATTCGGTCACTCCAAATCCAATCTACCTCCCCAGGACCTATGAGGCTTCCCCTCGAGCCACCGGTTTTGCCCAGTAGCTTCAAGGCATTCTTGACCCAGCTCCCCCAAATGGAAGCGCCCATACAGCAGGAGGCAGGCTTTCATGACCCTTCCAAGCCTGAGTCCTGTTCCTCGTGGGCTAAAATTCCAGGCTCTCCACCTGGAACCAGGCACTCAGCAGGCCCCCCAAGTCCGGCCCTCACAGCACAAGGGTTCCTAGTTCACCTGCTGCCCAGGCTGAGTCAACTAGGCCGAGTCTCCCGCGGCGGGCTGTGCCCCAGACCCCTAGCTGGACCTACCCACCAGGCCCTTGCAGGCGGGGAGGCGCGGCCGGCCTTCCCACCAGGGGAACTCACTTGAGTCAGCTGCCCCCAGCCCACCTAGTCCTTTGGGCCCGCCTTCAGCTTTCTGGACTCTGTGGGTTTCACGACACCCCTCCCCCAGCTCGAAGACCCTCTCAGAGCCGCTCTGGCACGCGCCCCCCCCTCACCCAGCACCGGCTTGTCCGCCTGACTCCGGGCCGGGGGCGCGGGGGTCCCCGAGGCTGCCGTCGCCGGGTTGCCAGGGGTGCGGGGACCCGGCGCCGACGGGGTCCCTGCAGCGGGGCCCGAGGCGGCTCCGACTCCGCCGCCGCCTGCTTTCTGTGGCTCCCCCGCGGGCACCGGTACCACCACCGCTACCACCCCTGCCGCCGTCGCGGGCACCGTCGCCGCGGGGGCCGCTGTCGCCACTGCCGCCGCCTCCGCCTCGCTCATCCCGCCGGGTCCAGTACCGGCCCCCGCCGCCGCCACCGCCTCCTCCTCCGCCGCCGCCACCGCCCCGGCCCCTCCCCCCGGCTCGCGAACCCGCCGCCCCGCTCGGTCCTCGCGCCCAGAGCCTCGCCCGCACGCCTGCAGCCGGCCCCAGGTCGAGCCCAATCGCAGCCCGCAGCCGCGGCGCGCGCAGGCCCCGCCTCCCGTCCCCGGGCCAATCCCAGCGGAGCAGCCCCCGGTCCGCACGCCGGCCACGCCTCCCGGACTTCGCAAGGAGGCCGAGACCCGGGTTCGCAGCCCCGTAAGTACACCTGGGCCCCGCCCACGGCCATCACGTGACGTGCCCCGGCCGAGCCCATTGGCCGACGGCCGCTTTCCCCTCCCCCTCCGCCCCCTTTCCACCGGCCGCGGGAAATCAAACGGGCTGGTCGCGCCCCAACCGCCACCTGGCTTCTGCGCGCAGCGCGGGGGCGGGGGGCGCCGCTCCGGGGTTGCCCCTGACGACCTGGGTATGGGGCCGGCGCCGGCAGCCTCTGCTCTGACTGCGGGCGGCACCGCTCACCTCGGCCCTGGAGACGGCACGTGCCCGCACCCCGCCTCCTCTCGGCCCCGGGGCATGCCCTGCACGCCCCGGGCCGCGGTCCCTGCCTGCCGACCGAGCGTCCAGGAGCCGCGGAAGAACGACTCTCACTTTCGCTTTTGAGGTGGGACTCACGGAGAGCGAAATGCACAACTCCGTTCGTCCGTGAGGTCAACGCCCTAAGGGCCCGTTCCAGGCATCCCCAGCCTCCCCACGGACCGTCACCGCCCTGAAGGCCAGCTCCCCGCAGCTCCCTCCGCCTTCCTTATTTGCTTGCACCTGCACTTGCTGCACCTGGAACGCACCTCCGTGATTTGCAGGGGGACCCTTTCAAGTACCAGCTGACCTATCACTCCTCTCCCTCACATTATCCTTTGCTTTTCTCGTGGCGTTTTTGAAAATGTGATTGTATCCCGCCCCGTGCCCTGGACGGAACTGCGTGGCGGTGAGGACCTGGTGGGCGTGCCCGACGCCTGCGGCACTGCCTGGCACAACGTAGGCGCCCACTTGTTTCTTGAGTCATTGGACGGTCCCCATTCCACAGACGGGAAGACCGAGGCCCCGGCGCGAGGCTTTGCCCCAGGTTTCCCCGGAGCCCGGGTGCTCGGCCCGGAGCTGCGATCTCCCTCCCAGAGTAATGCGGCTCCAGAGTCGCTCCTCCCGAGGGCCGCCGCCCCGGGCAGCGCGTATTTTTAGCTGGGACAGTGCGCGTGGGCCAGCCCTCGTGGCCGGTGGCCCCACGTGCGCGTCTGGCGCCACGTGCGCGTCTCCAGCCGCGGAGTCCGCGCCAGGCTCGGCGGCGGCTCTCCGGCGGCGGGCCTCCAATCCCGGTCCCGGCGCGCCCTCTGCCGGCCGCTCCCGGAGGCGCCGGCCCCGCCTTCCTCGCGGTCCTGCCACCTGCTGCTCAGCCACCCGCCTCACCCCTCCGGCCCTGTCCGAGGCGACGGTTCTGTGGGCCCGCGCAGCTGGCCCCGCGGACAGAAAAAGGGAAAAAAGTAGGAAAAAAAACAAATTAAGAGGCAAGGCCGTAAAGGATGCAGAAACGAACACCCTTCCTTGGACCGTTAAGGACGCATGTACTTGTGCCCAGCCCCCGAGCCCGAGGAATGCAGACGAGGACAGGGCTGGGGCAAGGCGAGCAAGAGACCTCCCAGTGCAGCCCGGCAGCAGAGGAAGCACGCGGAAGGTCCGGCGCAAGGGCAGGCGTGGGCTGCTTAAACCGTGACCGGGGAGGAAGCTGTTAGGAAGGGTGAGTCCTGTCTGCGGTAAGAGTATTTTAGAAAGATGTCAGGAGACCCCCTGGGTGAGGGCGCTGAGGGACAGGCTCCGGGGGACAAGCGACACTTACTCCTACAACAGTGACGTGCTCCCTATCTCCAGGGTCAGGAATTAGATGCCACCGAGAGAAGCAATTAATTTCCCTGTTGCGTTGAAGGGTCTGCTCCAGTGATTTCCATACGTTCAGGGGCTAGAGCTAGCCAGGGCTCCGGGCGTCCTCGCAAAAACGCGCCCTCCTGTGTTGCTCTCCTTCCGTTTGCTCCTTTCCATTTGAAGTTCACTGTGTTGCTGGTCTTGTTCGCAGTTTAAAAAAATAAAGAAAGAGAGCAAACCGCCTGTCTCCTTCCCTGTGGCCCGTGGCAGCTCCGTAAAAGCAGCACGCGGCTCCTGAAAGCCGTCTCTACGGTCTCTACTTCCTTGTCCTTCCTTCGCACGCCACTGACCCCAAATCTGCCCCCCCCCGCCTCCGCTGAGATGTCCTCAGCAACGGTGGCGCCTGCCAGTGATGGCTCTTAAGCCTGTGTCGCCAGCCTCGAGCCCCTCCCCCCGGGCTTCTGAAAGGTGACCAGCCCGGCTCTCAGCTCCCCGCTTTCCTCCCTGAGCGAAGTCACCAGGTACCCACACGCGGTCATTCTTCGGCGCGCCTGTCGCTCACAGAAGTTTGCCCCGGCCGCCCAGGCGGAGCGCTGCGGAGGCGAAGTCGTGTGGCATCAAACCGAGAAGCCGTCTGAAAGGTGCAAAGATGGTGCCAGTCCTTCCGGCGACACACCTCCTCGCAGCCCCAACCGGGTCTGCGTCTCCTCTGCTCCGACACCTGCTCTCTGTCTTCTCGGCTGCTCCAGAAAGTGCTGCGGATCCCACTCTCCCCCGATTACTCTTCGTGGCTCCCGCCTCCGTCTTCCCCTCCTTCCCTGGTCGGCTGCTGGCGCGGCCAAGTCCTTGACCTTTCCTCCGCCCCCTGCCTGCCTCCTGGTCCCATCTGCCACATCCGATATCACTGCCACCTCCTCCTTGTGACCTCCTCCTTGTCTTGTTGTTGTTGCTGAACCCGGGAGCGGTGAAGAGTTCGTATTCGCAGCTAACCATGTGCCACACACTGGGCTAAGCAGCCTCGGCGACCTCAGTCATTAGTTCCCGACAGCAGCCCTGGGAGGGCAGACTTCTAATTCCGTTCTCCAGATAAGGAGACTGAGGCAGAGTGGAGGGAAGCCAGCAGCCCCAGACCGCACAGCTGCGGAGCCAGCCACGCAGGGGTCCAGACCCAGAGCGGCCCAACCCCACGGCCCTTCTGAGTCGCCAGCCTCCTTTGGCCGCACTGGGACTACACCTTTCCACCTTCCTCGTCCCCTCTAGAACTTTCCATAGGTCAGGCTTTTCCTTCCCACCAAATGTTCTGGAAGACCGCCTGCGTCAGCCAGGCTCTGCTTCTTCCCCCGCCGGGCATCGGGACAGGGGTTGACGTGGGTCG
>PITB01028035.1:0-19507 GCA_004024585.1 Paradoxurus hermaphroditus
AGCCGGAGGCGGGCGCTCATCCGAGTGAGCCACCCAGGAGCCCCATAGGCCCTGTGTTTCTAATAACCACGTGAATCTAAGTACCCCTGTGTCTGTAGATTATAGACCTACGCCCAATCTGCAGGATCCAGCACTGTCGGTGAGTCTGAAATCAAGTTACTCTATCATAATCAGCGGTTTTTAAAAAGCGAGACAGGGGCGCCTGGGTGGCTCAGTTGGTTAAGCGGTCGACTTTGGCTCAGGTCATGATCTCTGGTCTGTGAGTTCGGGCCCTGTGTCGGGCTCTGTGCTGATAGCTCAGAGCCTGGAGCCTGCTTCGAATTCTGTGTCTCCCTCTCTCTCTGCCCTTCTCCTGCTCATGCTCTGTCTCTATGTCTCAAAAATAAATAAACGTTAAAAAAATTTAAAAAAAAAAGCGAGACAGATTAATGGACCAGAACACAACAGAATTTATTAGAGTACATTGCTAGCGAGGTAAGTATCAGGTGATAAAGCTGTCATAGTTAACAGTCTGTGTCTATTCGTGTGTACTGGATCACAGAGTAAATGCTTTTCTTAGTATGGATACGGTCAGAACGACTGGCAAGCTGCTGCCGAAAGCTTGTCGTGGGCAGCTCAAAGTGCCCCTTTCTCTGGCACCACCTTACAAATTAAAGTCACTCAATAAAATGTTTCAGAAACGACATAGAACCAGAAGCAGTGTCCAGATGATCTTGATCATGGTATCTGTGCCATTCTGAAGCTCCTTTTAGGGTGCCAAGGGCATGGCCACCCTCTTCTATCTGATCTCCCTTCGTTTTATGGCCCTTTAGTACAATCTTGCTCCCCTGGGGGCCAGGCCATTGACAGTTTCATATTGCCCATGCTCATAGTCATTTGACATTCTGCAATTACCTAAAGAGGAGATATTAAGAAAGCAGATGACAGGATCTTAGAGCATGTGACTCTTGATCTCAAGGTCATAAATTCAAGCCCCACGTTGTGAGTAGAGATTAGTTACCAGAAAAGAAAAAAGAAAAGAAAAAAATATCACTGGATGGCTTACAGGATCTTGGTGGACTATATCTCTTCACGGAATCTAGAGACCCTCTGAGAAAATGCTCTCTTTAAACCTGCCTCAAAGGTGTACGTGTGCCTCCCCCATTGCCCCCCAGAACTGTATTTCATAATATTATCCCCATATCAATCCCCATTGCTGTTTTAGGCCCACCACATACAGTTGCGCAGGCTGTACAGAAACAAACATGATAATCCCACCTTGTGTGACAGTGATGTGAAGGAAGGGACATTAGCAGGAGACAGGACTTGTCATTTGTTCCCGCAACTTTGTATGGTACCTTGGAAGGTCTTTGTGATCGTTTATGTCCGTCACCATGTCTAGCATGCCATTATTATATTGTACACACACACACACACACACACACAGCGTGGATCATATGGGAGTCTTCCCCAAACCTTTTGTAGCCAAATGATTAAAGATGTTTTATCACCTGCGGAGGTGAATTTCATTATAAATTGTTCCCAAGATTTCTTTTGGTTTCCCTGCAACATCCGATTTTTATCTGGCAGTTCACAGATTAGATGTGCTGTGGTTCTCATTGTTTCCTATATGAGAAGTCAGTGACAACTTTCTGCCCCATCCTACTTCATTTCTCAAAACCTCTGGGGGTATGACTTATTGTTGTTTTTGCCAAATTCTCTTTTCTCCTCATAGGAGACAGGATTAAAAACAACATTTCGGGGGCACCTGGGTGGCTCAGTCGGTTAAGCGGCCGACTTCGGCTCAGGTCATGATCTCACGGTTTGTGAGTTCGAGCCCTGCATTGGGCTCTGTGCTGACACTCAGAGCCTGGATCCTGCTTCGGATTCTGTGTCTCCCTCTCTCTCTGCCCCTCCCCTGCTCATGCTCTGTCTCTCTGTCTCTCAAAAATAAAAAATAAAAAAATAAAAAAATAAACACATTTCGCACCTTCAGGGAAAAGGGTTGAGTTATGTCTCGCAAGAATTGCTCTACCGCTGGCAGATTTGGAAACAAAGGATCAGCGAATTAACTGGGAGTCAGGAGTGTGTCAGGAATCTTCAAGGAGATTGTCCCCAGTATTTAGCAGGAGATGTTGCCCTCTGTGAAGAGTGGGTAGGAGTGTCTCTTCAGATTTCTGGAAATGAGAACTATGGAATACAGGCCATTAATCTAGAAAAATCAAGATGGCACCGCGTGGAAAGCCTGACACAAGTCCTTACACCCGCGTCTTGGAAGGGAGCCCACATAATGACTGAGCCCCAGAATTCTCGAGGACAATGTGAGAGAATTCACGTGGAACAGAAACTGTATGGATGCTCTCAGTGTGAGGACCGCATCAGTCGGATGTCATGCGATCATGGCGATTCCCGAGAATGTAAAGATGAGAAGCCCTGTAGGTACACTGACTGTGGGAAACACTTGGCTGCAAAGTCAACAGACGATATAACATGGTCCCTGTGGTACGACAACCTGTCAAATGTAATGACTATGAGGTGGGCTACGTAGGTGTTGCAGATCTTCCTGTCTGTCCCAGCACTCACATAGAACAGTCTAGCAGATGTGACCAGTGTGGAAAGGACTTCAGTCAGAGCTCCGATCTTACTGTTCATTATGAAACTCATTCAGATGGCAAAGCTTATGCATATCAAAAGTGGGCTGAGGGTCACAAGCAGAGCTCAGACCCTCCCAGATACCAGAAGGGCCTCTCGGGAGACAAACCCTACACATGTCCCGAATGTGGCAAAGTCTTCAGGCGCAGCTCCTCTCTTCACAACCATCACCGAGTCCACACGCGGGAGATGCCCTACAGATGTGATGTGTGTGGGAAGGGGTTCGGATTTAGGTCATTGCTTTGTATTCATCAGGGAGTGCACACAGAGAAAAAGCCCTACAAATGTGAGGAGTGTGGGAAGGGCTTTGATCAGAGCTCCAATCTTCTCGTCCACCAGAGAGTCCACACTGGAGAGAAACCCTACAAACGCAGTGAGTGTGGCAAATGCTTCAGTTCAAGCTCTGTTCTTCAGGTCCACCAAGGCTGCACACAGGAGAGAAGCCTTACCGGTGTGGCGACTGTGGAAAGGGCTTCAGCCAAAGCACACACCTTCACATTCACCAGAGAGTTCACACAGGAGAAAAACCTTATACATGCAATGTGTGCGGAAAGGCTTTTGTGTACAGTTCAGTTCTTCACACTCATCAGAGAGTTCACACAGGAGAAAAGCCTTATACATGTGACGTGTGCGGTAAGGGCTTCAGTTACAGCTCATATTTTCACTTACATCGAAGAGATCATACCAGAGAGAAAACATGTAAATGTGATGAGTGTGGCAAGGGCTTCAGTCAGCATTCAGATCTTCATGTGCATCTCAGAGTCCACACAGGAGAGAGGCTTTATAAGTGTAAAGAATGTGTTAAGGGCTTCAGTCGTAACTCATACCTTCTTGCTCACCAGAGAGTACATACAGATGAGACACAATATACGTGTTGTGAGCAAGGCCAGGACTTTAGTGATAGCTCAGACCTTCTTACTCATCAAAGACTGCACAAGAGGACGGAAACATTCTCAATGTAGTAAGTCAGGGTTCAATCAGGAGAACAAGCAAGTCTATGCACTGAAGGTGACAGGGGCTTACGAGCAGCAGAGGACAGGGACACTGCCACCCATGATGTCATCCTAAGGCACTGAAGCAGGGGTTCTTAACAGCATTCCAGAGAACTACTCCGGATCTCAAGAATGTCTGCAAAACTCCCATCAACTGTTGCATACTGCAGCGGCAAAGTAAGTGATAACTGACGGACGGTTTGTGGCAATGACAGTAATTAGAGATCAAATTTCCATGAGCAGATATGCCCAGGGAGGAAATTATAAATAAAATGAGTACAGTGAGGACTTCAGCCAAAGTCTGTAGATTTTTTAAAGAGAGTACCTGGTAGAAAGATACTCAAAAATGACATGCATGTGGTAAAGCAAAAGTGCAACCTATGGACATAAGAAATCCCATGTAGTAGCGAAACTCTGTAATGCGTAATGATGAGAAAGATTTGTCAGCTTACCCATCAAGAACAATAAGAAATTAACCAGGCTAGGTGTCTTGCAAACAGTCTTAATGAAATTAATTCACTAAAACTAATATTTACTGAAGTGACTGACAACTTACAAAAGGCCAAGAGTGTTCATTGTCAGAAGCTGGCACCACCGCTTCTCAACAGTCTTGTTTAATAATAGGGTTTTAGAAGGTGCTGGTTTGGTAAAGTTCCTTCCACAACTGTGATTTACTTTGGGATTATAGATGGATTTGGGAGGAGGAGACATACAGTAAAACCTTGGTTTGTGAGCATAACTCGTTCCAGAAACATGCTTGTATTCCAAAGCACTTGTATATCAAAGCGAATTTCCCCATAAGAAATAAGAAAACTCATTTTTACCATGTTTTATCTCTAGTTTTTCTTACATTAGAATTTCCTACTAGTCATGTTTTAGACATAGAACAGCCATTCAACTGCAAATAAAACCATCCCTAAAGTGTTGCTTTCTTACCAATTGAGGTGAGCGACATTGAAAGGGTACTACAACTCAATGCCAATAATGGAGTGGAAAAACTAGCAGTTAGTGGGGAAAAATACAGGTGTACCATTTCCAGAGAGGATTTTGTCTATATCTATCAAAGGGTATAATGTTATTGTCTTTGAGCTAATAATTCCACTTGTCAGAATTTATATTTAGGGTGTAATTGTACATAAGGGAAAAGATGGTTTCAGAAGGGAACATATTCCGAGAATATTTACAATAATAAAAAGTTTTAAACAACCTGAAGATACATGAATAAGAGATTGAGTAAATTATGGTACTCCCATAAAATGAAACAAAATATTACCATTAAAAATGATGTAGACCTGTAAAAATTTCCACATACTTTTTGAAGAAAAAAGTCAAGTTGTAAAAGATCATTACGGGATGCCCCTTGACTGATACACAAGTTTGAGAGCACAGAGTAGTACTGGGAATGGTCCCCTCCACTTCACTACACTTGACTTTTCAGCATTGTTTCAAGGGTTGTTTGGACTGTTTAACCCAGGTGGGGATATGTATAACATAGGAAGTGCTCTCCCCAAGTTATTTTCCCTTCTCTATATTCAGATTCTTTCAGAAACAATTTTGTCACTAAATATTCACAGATCCTTATACAATATTTTCCCATAATGGGTTGTGAGTAGAGCTCATGATAAAGAGGGTGGACTGTTTGGAGAAAGCAAATCTGGTGAAAGATTGTGAGATTTTGCTCTAGAAAGATTCTGCCAGAGGTGGAAGGCAATGAACTTGACCCATTTCTAGGTGGCTGTCATAGTATATAGCTCCTTGAATAAGTAATTACTGCAAATGGACCAGTAGAAAAGCCAGATGTCTTCCCACTGTGTGGTTTTCCTTTGTGTCTCTGTGCTGATTATGCTATGTTTTAGGCCAATCCTTGGTTTGCTGACCCTTAGCCAATATGTCTTCCTATGTAACCCAACATTTATAGACCAGTAGCTGGGACTTTGAAAGGGCAATGATTGCAGTTGAGTCTAGGGGCCATGTGTCAGTTTATTGCCTTTCAGCTCCAAATTCACCCTTCAGTACATACTCTGTGATAATGAAAGAAATTTCTTTGAGCATTTCTCCTTTGTGGTAAACACAATATTAAGTGTTCTCATCAGAGGGCGTTGGAAGGAGACTGCTGGAGGAAGGGGCCTTCTGCTGTTTTTAGCATCTGTGTGGTCAGTCAGCAGTGTGGGTGTAAGGATATCTGCTCGCACTCTGCACTATCCACACACTCAGAGTGTACAGTCCCTTGATGATCCTGCAGCTCTAGGCCATTGGTCACATTCCCGTGGACCTCTGGATGTGGACCCTGCACATTCCAGGCCTTCTTCCCACACAGGCACACCCATTCCCTATCTCCATCCATGAATGTGACCACTAGTATGCTCATCTGTTCCCCAAAGGATGCCATATGCACCCTTCCTCATTCCGCACGTCCATGCATCCTACCAGCAGTTACAACTTGCTTGCAAACCACCCACACCCTAGAATGTTGCTTCCAACTGGACCAGCAACCAGGGACTACCACTGACTCAGGCAAAACAGAAAAGTTCTCTGCCATCCAGTAGGCTGCAGTTACCTTTTCTTCATAAAGTCTGAGATTTGCCTAAGTTTGTCTTTCCTTAGGTACTTTCAGTATTGTACCACATAGAGTTTCAAGATATTGTAGTTACTTTTTTTTTAAGTTTAATCATTTGTAAATTAAATTTCCATTTAAATCACTGTGTGGTTTCTGTCTCCTTATTGGACCCAGACTG
The DNA here is from genome assembly GCA_004024585.1 of Paradoxurus hermaphroditus. Classification (NCBI taxonomy): domain Eukaryota; kingdom Metazoa; phylum Chordata; class Mammalia; order Carnivora; family Viverridae; genus Paradoxurus; species Paradoxurus hermaphroditus. The sequence continues at coordinate 6,359 of PITB01028035.1, forward strand.
ATCAGGTGACAACTGTAACTGCTGTTTTGATGGGAGTTTTAAGGCCAAAGAGTACAGTGAGTTTTGGGTAATTCAACAGTGGTGAGGAGTAAACTATAAGAAATATACTCTTTGACTGTCAGCTTTGATAGTTGCAAACATAAAGGGCTTGGAAGACTGGCCTTAACATCTATAGGTAAAACTGGGAGACATGATACCTACCACCTCCAAAAGTTTCCTTCTGTCTCTTTGTTTTTTTATGATGACTTTTGTGTGTGTGTGTGTGTGTGTGTGTGTGTGTGTGTGTGTGGTAACATGAGATCTACCCTCTTAGCAAACTTTTAGGTATAGAATACAGTATTGTTGATTTTAGGCGCTATGCTGTACAACAGTTCTCTGGAACTAATTTACCTTGCATAACTGAAACTTTATCCCTATTTAATAACTCTCCATTTATCCCTTCCCCTGACCCTGGTAATCACCATTCGAATCTCTCCTTCTGTGAATTTGACTAGTTAGGAACCTCATTTAAGTAGACTTATGCCATTTCTGTCCTGTGACTGGCTCATTTCACTTAGTATAAAGTCCTCAGCACGCTAAAGAATGAAATTGGACCCTGTCTTACACCACTCACAAAAATAAATATAAATGGGTTAAGAACTTAAAACTTGAGACCATAAAACTCCTAGAAGAAAACATAGGGGAAAAACTTCTTTACAGTGTCTTGGCAGTGATTTCTTGGATATGACACCAAAACACAATTAACAAAAGTGAAAGTAGACAAGTGGGACTACATCAAACTAAAAACCTTCTGCATAGCAAAGGAAACGATCAAAAGAATGAAAAGGCAATCTATAGAATGGGAGAAAATACATGCAAAGCATATATCTGATAAGAGGTTAAATGTATAAAATATAAAATGAACTCCTACAATTCAATAGAAAAGATGAACATAACAACCTGATTTTGAAATGGACACAGGACTTGAATAAACCCTTCTCGAAGATGTACAAATGTCCAACAGGTATATGAAAATATGCTCAATGCCACTAATCAGTGAAATGCAAATCAAAACCATAATATATCAACTCACACCAGTAGGATGGCTATTGTTAAAAAAATACAGATAACAAATGTTGAAGATTCAGAGAAATTGGAACTCTTCTATACTGTAGGAATTAAAATAGTGCAGCCTATATAGAAAACAGCAGTGGAAATTCCCCCCAAATTAAAAATGTAACTACAATATGATCCCATTTATGGATATATACCACCAAATAATTGAAAACAGGATGAGATATCTGTAGTCCCGTGTACATTGCAACACTATTCCCAATAGCCAAGTTAGGAAACAACTCAAATGTCTCTCAACAGATACATGAATAAAGAAAATATGGCATATATATACAATGGAATATTATTCAGCCTTAAAAAGAAGAAGATCCTGCCATTTTTACATTTAGCTTTGCAAATAAAATTCTGAAAGAGAGTGACATCAGCAACATAGTAGATTAGGAGTTTTCTACATTCATTCCCCCCATAGAGCATTGATTTTGACAACCACCCATGAACAAGAGTACCTTTCTGGAAGTCCAGAAGTTCTGGAGTCTAGTAAAATTCCAGCACACCTTTGGGACAAAAAAAAAAAATAGACACATTGAAGAGGGTAAGAACAGTTTCACTTTACCCAAAACACTCCTCCCCCAAGGTGGCACAGTTTGGTGACAAGAGAAATCCTCTTAATTTTATCCTTGGGGGAGAGTGGGAGTGTGAGTGAGGACCTGTCTTCCCCAGCTGTGTGGGATACTACCTAAGAAGCTCATTTCTTTCTCTCCTCATCCACAACATTAAGATGATTTGGACTATTGGGAGGTTGGGAAAGGCTGGAAGAACAGCAACCAGGGCTAAGAACTCATTAAAGACATGTTACTAACCACTCTGGAGTTCATCCCATCAGCCCCTTTGTAGACCCCATAAGAAACCTGCTCATAAGCCACTGGGAACACTTCATCTGTGGACCTCCTTCCCAACTGGGTCACAGACCCTGCCCCCACCCTAATGCTCTGCATGCCTTACCCTGCCCCAAATGTGTCTGACTCCCAGTATATGCTTACCTGGATGGTGAGCATCCAGATATGTGCTTTGCATGTATTTTCTCCCTGTGAGCCTTTGCAGATAACTGGTGAGCACATGCAGAAAGCCAGCCCCAGCCTGTGACATTGGAAAAAGACTCATGAATTTGAACATTTCAGAGCACAATCCTAGGGAAAACAAATGGGAAACTCTCAGCACTCTACCTGACTTCGAGGGATCAAGAGAAGATATATCCTAAGAATTCTCCCCAAGAGGGAACAAAAGGGGTATATTGATGGACAGGTCTAAGAAAGCCTCAGAATCCCTAGCCAAACTGGGGCTACTTCTGAAGTTACTTCTCTCCTAAAGCCAGCCATTAAAGACTGGAGGAGGTGTCTTCTTGAAATGCAAATCCAGCAATGCAAGACTTCAAAGAGTCTTCTGAAGTTACTTCTCTCCTAAAGCCAGCCATTAAAGACTGGAGGAGGTGTCTTCTTGAAATGCAAATCCAGCAATGCAAGACTTCAAAGAACACACACACAAAAATCAAGGAAATATGACACCACTAATGAAACAATAGTTTTCCAGTAACCAATCCCACAGAAAGGAGGTCTAGGAATTGCCTGACAAATAATTCAAAATAAAATTCTTTCTTTTAAGGAAGTTCAGCAAGCTATCAAGAGAGCACAGATGAATAACTCAATTAAATCAGGAAAATAAAACATGAACAAAACTAATAGTTCAGCAGAGAAATAGAAATCAAAAAAGACTTGAACGCAATCTGGAACTCAAGAATACGATGGATGAAATGGGAAAAAACAACAGAGACCATCACAATGGACTTGATCAAGCAGAGCAAAGAACCTGTGAACTTGAAGACAAAGTCATTTGAAATTATCCAGCCAGAGGGGAAAAATATCATACATGCTCACTTATATGTAGAATCTAAAACAAACAAACAAAAAAACCAACTCATAGAAACAGAGAAAAAGATTTGTTGCCAGAGGCAAGGGATGAGGAATGGTTGAAATGGGTGGAGTAGTGCAAAATTAAAGCATCAAGTTATAAATTGAGTCCTGGAGATGTAATACACAGTATGGTGACTATAGTTAATAATACTGTATTGTATATGTGAAACTTGCTGAGAGTAGATCTTAACACTTCCAATCATCAGAAAAAAATTGTAATTATGTGTGGTAAAGGATATTAACTAGATTTATCATGGTAATCGTTTAACAATATATACATATATTGAGCCATTATGTTGTGGACCTGAAACTAATATAATTTCATGTCAGTTACATCTCAATTTTTAAAATCTGAAAAAAAGGCTAATGAAAGATGGCGAATTACAGTAGCTTTATTTCTATGGCATTTTACTTTTCAAAATGTTCTATACATTATTTTGTTTTGCCAGTTTTATTCAATATGCAAAAGCAGTTTGTAGGCAATAGATCATCAAAACCTAAATCAAAACTTCTTGAATTATCTTGCTAAATTTGAACTTTTAACTCAATATGAATTATATGTAATTATCCCAATTGTGCCTCAGAGTAGTCTGAATTAATGAGGTGTTGCTCTATTGTAACTATAATAAAACTGACAACTTTATGGCCAGAGTGCCACTTCCACCTACACATTAGTAATAAATACTGCCTCTTCGTTTGGGAGATTTTGTCCAAACAGAGCATCCCACTTTAAAGAAAAAAAAAAAAATAGTGGCATTGTCGAAAGCTGACAAGGCTGCAGAGAAACTGGAATCATCACATATTTCTGTTGGGAATGTAAAATGGTAGAGCCACTCTGGAAAGAGGTTCGGCAGTTCCTTAAAAAACTAAACATACTTACCATCCACCCGAGCACTGCACTCCTGGACATTTGCTCCCAAAGAAATAAAATTAATGTACACACACACATAAAAATTCCTGTACATCAATGTTCACATTTATTTATAATAATCAAAATGTTCCTCAATAGGCAAGTGCTTTGAATGAGCCCTGGCCCACCCACATTATGGAATACCACTCGAGGATGGACTGTCAATACATGCAACTATCTGGATGGAGTTTGAAATCATTTCGCTGAGTGAAAAAAAAGCCAACCTCCTGTGTGATTCCAATTACATAACATTCTCAAAATGACCAAATTACAGAGATGAACAACTGGGAGCTGCAGCTTGCTGCCGCCATCCGCCATCATGAGGGAGTATCTTACTGCATATTGCTAGCCCGGGGAAAGATCAAAACTCAAAGTATAGTTTCTACTAAGTGGGCATTGCTTTCACACCATCGTAAGTGGAACCACCGGAAGTTGGAGAATGTCTGTACTTACTAGGTGAACTTATTAGGGGCTGTATGGCTCCTGGAGACTCTACTGCTTCCCATTGCATTTAAAAATTCTTTTACTCTGAAAGATCTTTGCTTATATCTTATCATAATATATATGAAACTTCAAAACTGATATTACTAAATAGTCTTTTTTCTTTCCTGGAGATAGCATCTGTTATACAGGCAATCACATGGTCTGATGTGCGATAATGGTTTCCTTGTTTTAAGCCCTGTCTGTTTTTATGAATTTGCTGTTATTTCTTTTTGTTTTTCTCTCCAGAGGGAACCTTGTCCAGGACTTGAACTGGTTTAATTTAAGAGATTATGGTTTCTTATTCAAATATTCCCAATCCCTTCTATGAAGTATTCTTGCCCCCACCCCCACATTCCAAATGACCCTGTATCCAACCTAGCCTTTAAATCAAAATTCTACTTTTCAGAAAATTTAGAAGGTTGGAGGAAAAAGGATGAGAAGGCCCACAGACAAATACAGATTTGGATACCTAATTTGACATCTCGATTCTACAACAGTTGAAGAAATGAAAAATGATGGTGGTGATGTGTGTTGAGGAGGGTACAGTTTTAGAATAAATGAGCTTCAGGTGAGATGATCAAATACAATCAATCAGTTTGGACCTTGATGGAAATACACTAGTTGTAAAAAATATTTTTCAATAGACAGGAACTCATACTGGGATATCAATTAGATAATACTAAGAATTGTTCATTTTGTTTCATAAGGTAATGATTTTGTGGGTATATAATATTGTTATTTTTAAGTGATATACGTAGTATTTGGAAGGAAATAACAATGTCAAGGAGTAGCTTTAAAATACTTCAGAAAATGATAAGTGAAGTCAGTGTGGCAAAAAATTTTTAAGTGTGGAATTTAAGGTATATGCCTTTGGTGTTTCATGTTACTATTCTCAATACTTTGGTATTTTTGTTTCATTTTAAAAAAATGTTGTCTGTCCAGAAGGAAAGTGGTAAGTACTACCTCCTGTAGTTTCACTTGAAATAGTTACCTGCATTCCATCTCCCACCACAACCTACCTCCCCTCTTGAGTAAAAGAAATACTCATAGCAAATATATATTATCAAAGAGCAACACAGGGGTAGTCAAAAGGAAGCCTGAGTTTGAACTAAAAGATTTAAAGGAAAGGGGCACCTGGGTGGCTCAGTTGGTTATTTCTAACTTCAACTCAGGTTATAATCTTGTGGTTCCTGAGTTTGAGCCCAGTATCGGGCTCTGCACTGACAGGGCGGAGCCTGCTTGGGATTCTCTGTCTCCCTCGCTCTCTGCGCGCGTGTCCCGTGCTCTCTAAAAATAAACATTAAAAAAATTTTTTTTAAAGAAAGCCTTTTTCCTTATTACAATTTTTTCTCCAATTCCTTGCCATTGCATTTCCTTTCATTTGTCATAAATAACATTGCTGTTTCTGCTTTACGGCCTGATTCGTGCTTGGAATTTCTTGCGGATTCTTGGCATCTTGAAGTAAATACTTCATGCCAGATAGCACAGTTAGAGGTAGATGAATACAGGCACAGGTAAAGAGGCAATCAAGTCAAAGCAAGTCTAGCATCCCATATTCCTTAAGGATGGTGTACAATGCAGCACAGACCAGTCCCTTTTAAAATCTTGTCTTTCTACTAAAAAATGTTAATTTTCTTTTCATATGAAAAGTTTCGCTTTTTTCCCCACGTGCTAGTTCTCTCTTGAGAAAAACATTACAGAGTTAAAAAAAGGCAAAAGCTAACAGCGCTGGAGAAGCGGCTCAGGTAATAGTTAATTAACCAAAAGAAAGAGAGGGGGTAGGGCGGAAGCATGATCCCGTAGAGCATTCTGGGAGGTGTAGTCGGAAGCACTTCTCTCCAAGCAGGCGGAGCTGTAGCCCTAGACTTGCTTTGGCATTCTGGGAACTGTAGTCCAGAAGTTCCGTGCCGTAGACAACACTTCCTCTTTAGCAGTGTGGGTGTGTCTGTCACGTGTGGTTCTGGGTTCTGGGAAGTGAGTCGCAGGAACTTCCGCTTCTGGGGAGGATGCGGCCATTATTCCCCAGGTAGCGGTGAGACTTGAGTCCTGGCGGCGACTCTAGGCCTCCTCGGCCTAGACGAGGGACCAGTGGCGTCAAGGGCGAAAAGTAATGGCGGATGGAAGACAAGGGGTAGAGGCGTTTGCCTTTCCCTCTGACCAGACAGAGCTTCCTGGCGTTTGGGGGCGGATCACAAGTCCCAGCTTGGAGGCGGGCTAGGGTCGCTCGTCCCGAATTGATGGTTTCCTGGGTGCTGAGCTCCCCCAGCCCTCTCCTTGATTCCCCCAATCGGCATTGCCGCTTCCTAGCGCTGTCACGTTGGGCAAGTTGCTCTCCCTGAATGAGTTTCCGAGGTGTAATTATAGTACTTACTCAGTGGGCTTGTGAGAGTTAAATGAGGTTAATACTTCTAAAACGCTGGAGAACAGGGTTGACACACAGAAAAGGTTGCTTCTGGTTACAGGTGCGCAGGGCTCTAGCCAAAGTAAATATAACAATGAGCAAGTCTGTATGAAAACATTAGGTTTCCCTGTGTGAAAAGGACACCATACATACATGTGTAGGAGATGTAGACTGGTCTGAAAATGTTAACAACATAAATGCTAGAAAGTGGCTTCATAATCTTAGAGATTGATAAGATAACAAAACCCCAGTAGAAATAATGGATATGAATACAAAGATGTGAGTACACAAATTTTAGAAAGAAGGATTAGATATAGCAAGTAAAGATATGAAAATATTATTATTCATAAATAAACATTCTTAATGTTGTTTTCCACTGATTATGTCACTCAAGGTTTTAAAAAATTGGTAATACCGAATATTAATCATGGTATGGAGAATCAGGGATATTTATATTTTCTTGGGAGAAAGAGAACATAGGGAAAGCTTTTGGTAAGAAAATATGCTATTTTATTATCAAAAATTTAAGAATGTATATACTTTGGTGTTTCAATTTTCACTTCTTGAAATTTATCTAAGAGAAGCAATTGGGAAAGCGTGCTAAGATCTAGTAACGAGGAGTTCTTTGCAGCATTCTTAATACGAAAGAATCTAAAGTTCAGTGTGCATTATTTGGAACCATTACTTATATTTTAATTATTAATTCCATGGAATATCATGAGCTGTGGAATGGAATAAAATCGATGATAAAAATAATAATAAAAACTAACATTTACTAAGGACTTAGCAGGTTCCAGGCCCTGTTTTGAATTCTTACCATGTATCTTTTTAAAGATTCCTTCCATAACTATGATATAGATACCATTTACAGATGAGATTGAATACTAAATGGTGAAGGAATTTGTCTGAGCCAGCTAATAAAATATACAAACTTAGGATTCTAATGAAGCTGTCTGGCTCCAGAGACCTTGCTCGAATGTGCCATCTACCTCGAGAACACAGAAGACAAACTTCATGCCAGTCCTTAAAGAATGACTGATGGCCTCTTGCAATAAAAAAGGTATTTTATCCAGAGTTAGCATGTGCAATACAGGAGTGATAATTACCAAACACTGTTGGGTTGATGTTCGTTCTCTTCAGGGCGAGGCGTGGAGAGCACAGGACTGAAAGAAAGACAGAGGACTCAGGTATCGGTCTATCTTGAGGCAGGTCTTTTATTTCAACAGCAAACAATGTAATCTTTAGGTGGGACAATGATAGTCCCCTTTTGCTCTCTGCAAATCTAGTGGCCTTAGGCAAGGGTAACTTCAGAGAAGTGAATACATTCCTTCATGTTTATCCATAGTGATCATTGCATGGCTGCAGGGTTAATGTTTCATGATGACCATAAACTTTGGAATTCCTAGTTTAGGCAAACAGGTAGCCTCAGGCCATCGCATACAGAGCAGTGTGTTGTCCTGTACGTCCCAGCCCTCCTTGTGTGCAAGGGGTGTCCGGGTCACCCGGCCGTCAGCTAACTCCTTGTCTTTACATAGTTTTCTTCAGGTTTCCATATTTTTAAGACACTTTATTGTATTTATGACATCAAGAGTAGGGTGGATGTGGGTTCCGTGATGCTTGAACTTGAACAGATAATCCAAATTTTTATATACTGTTTGTCTGCTCATATTAAAATAATGTCTCCACATCAGTGCAGCTCCCCTCATTAGACCCACAACCCACATTTCATAATGAGCAGTGAGAGTCAAGGAAAAACCTAAAGTTTTTCTGTTTCTGCTGAAACTTTAATAAAGTTTGCATCACTTTCTTGTGGGTTCTTTTTTAAAAAAATTTTTTATGTTTATTTTTGAGAGACAGAGACAGAGCACGAGTTGGAGAGAGGCAGAGAGAGGGAGACACAGAATCTGAAGCAGGCTCCAGGCTCTGAGTTGTCAGCAAAGAGCCCGGATTGCGGGGCTGAACCCACAAACCGTGAGATCACAACCTGAGCTGAAGTTGGATGCTTAACCGATCTGAACCACCCAGGCACCTCTCTTGTGGGTTCTTGAATCATGGTATGAATAGCTAATGACAGGTAACACTCTGAGTTCTGGGTGCATCCACCACGTATGGAATAAAGTAGAAAATCCAGTAACGTAGGGTCAATGATGCCCAATTTCAAGGTCTGCATTTTTAGTTCATATATATATTCCCCTTTATAACCTGTGCCTCAGTTTCTTTTCATTTTTCAAACTTCGTTCTTCTCTATTGTGATTGTTTTTTTGGACATTCCTATTTGTATTGTCATATGCGAAAGAGAAAAAGGGAAAAGAAGGCACATTTCGACCAGTGAGATAGAATTGATTGAACCTAATAATCCTAAAGAAAAAGGGAAAGGCTGGGGTGGAAGTGCTACCTGAAAAAGATTCCGGACACGGTGGTCCAAGGAATTCACAGAGTTACAGACACTTGCTGGGGCGGAGGGAATAAATATACATTAGAATCACATCAGGTCATGATCACATGGAGGCATTTTTGTTCAAAGGGGACATGGCCAAGAAGCTTGCATACCGCTCCGGAATCACGTGAAACATAAGCCAGGTTCTAAGATGTGGCCAACCATCCGCCCCAGGAAGGCAGGGAAGAGGACCAGCTCTTCCCTTGGTTCTGGAAAGGTCAGTCTAAGAGCGCGAGGTAGTCGGGAACTTCCGTTTCCAGGAGGGCGTGGTTGCTACCAGCGTCTCCTTGGGAATTCTGGGAGCGCTGCGGACACTCACTTCCGCTCCGAAGAAGGGTTGAGCCTTCTCTTGGCACGGGGTCAGCTGCAACGTGTCTTTGTCCTTCTGGAAGAGGAATCCGTAGGCAGCAGCGGAGGGTGGGCTTGGGCCCCCTTTTGAGTGAGCTCTCCATGTTTATAGTGATTAGCGGGTAGAGGATGTCCTGTGTCCTGTTTTCTCTGCAGCTGGGCCACCTCCTTGAGGCCTGAAATGGGCCAGTATCTTCAGTTATCGGTGTGTTGCGTTCTTTTTCTGTAAAATGAGGGGAATAATAGTAACTACCTAATAGAGTTGTTTGGAGAGTTGAGCGGGTTAGTCACAAATAGAGGTTTTATTTTATTTTTTAAAAATTTTTTAAATGGTCTATTTTATCTTTGAGAGAGAGAGAGAGACACGGAGCACAAGTAGGGGAGGGGCAGAGAGAGGGAGACACAGAATCGGAAGCAGACTCCAGGCTTCGAGCTGTCAGCACGGAGCCCGATGTGGGGCTCAGACTCATGAACCATGAAATCATGACGTGAGCCAAAGTCGGAGGCTTAACCGACTGAGCCACCCAGGTACCCATAGAGGTTTTAAAACTACCGGTAGAGATGATTTTCTTTTCTCTTTTAATGTTTATTTATTTTGAAAGAAAGAGAGAGAGCACTCGAGCAGGGGAGGGGCTGAGAGGGAGAGAGAGAAAGAATCCCAAGCAGGCTCCCAGCTGCCAATGCAGAGCCCCACAGGAGGCCTGAACTCAAAAACCGTGAAGTCAAGACCTGAGCGAAATCAAGTGTCGGATGCTTAACCAACTGAGCCACCCAGGCGCCCACAGAGGCGATTTGCTGCTAATTCATATATTTAAATTTCCTGAGGAGTGATGGTTACCTGAAAACTTTTCTAATCCCTGGAGGAATCCGAGCTCTCCCTGGATTCCTCCTGCAAACTTTCTCTCTTTAAAAAGCTGGTGTGGGAGAGATGTGTGTGTGTGTTGCCAAACTAGTGTATGGAAATGTCCTCTGTGACTCACGTAGGAGGGGGACACCGTTCTGATTTCTCTCTCCCTCCTTTCCCTTCCCGGCTCTGATTCCTGGAGGAGGGCTGCAGAAAGGAAGAGGTATTGACTCCCTGCCTCCTAGCAGCAGAACCTGGCCTGGGTAGGATTTAGCAGCCTTCTTCCTGCCATGTCGTTTCTCTTCTTGGAGGAGATTTTTCTTTTTAATAATCATAATTAAAAGAGTCTGCTATGTGTCCAAATGTTTGTTGAATAAATACAGGAGTGGGTGGGAAGAGTACTTGAGCGTAAGTGATAGTGACCATAGTTAAACATTCACTGTTAAGTAGTATTTTCAGGACTTGATACGAATCACATTTAATCCTCACAACAGCCTAACGAGGTGGATTATTTACTTACTTAAAAAGGGGGAAATGAGACACTGAGCAAAAGTACCTCCTTGAGGTCATCCAACTAGTAAGAGGCTGAGCTGGGAATGGAGCCAAGCTGTTCTCAGACCCCAGCATCCTTTCCTAATCTGCTTGTTGTCAGGTTTGAAAGGAATGGTTGGTAAGAGACTATGAAAGCTATGTTAATAAGTGTTGTGTTGTTAAGAAACCTTTTTAGGCATCTTCAATTATGTGTTTTATTTCAAGTAATACTTAGCTGATTCTTTGATTATTGAGATAATGGCTATGTATTGTAGATAATTAAGAGACCGTAAAAAGCATAAAGAAAATTTTGAATTATTCATAATCCCAGGATGTACAGATAACAACTGTTAGCATCTTAATGTATTTTTTTCAGTAGATTTTATTTTATTTAGATACTTTCTATAAAAGAGGTGTCATAGGTCTTTTTTCCCCTCCTTTTCCTTTTTCCTTTGGAAATTGCAATGTGGGCAAAATCACTAAAAATAGGATAATATATCCCCACAGAACCATCACTGAGCTTTAACCCTTTTCAATATTTGCTAATCTTATTGCATCTAACCTCCCCATTCTTCCATTTTTTGTTGAGTATTTTAAGCTAATTTCTTAGACTCAGTATAACTCAAAAATTGAATTCATAGCTTTTCATATATGTTGATCAAAGGAGAGATGTTACCAGCAACCGTAAGCTCTTTCCTTTTGCCAGCAGAGATGGCATTGACATGAGGAGGCTAGGTGGTTCAAGAGACTTATGGTTTGGGGAAGGATGGTGTTTGGTTTTCCTTGGAGTTTGACATGCTGCTTTCTAGTAGCTCTTGGTTTCTCCTCTGGTTCTCCCTCTAAGCTGCAGATTCTTCTTTTTTAAAAGGTTTTTTATTTATTTATTTTGAGAGAGAGAGAGAGTATGTGTGTATGAGTGGGGAAGGGACAGAGAGAGGAGGAGGAGAGAGAATCCCAAGCAGGCTCTGTGCTGTCAGTGCACAGCCCGACATGGGGTTCCATCTCACGACCCATGATGTCATGACTGGAGCCAAAATCAAGAGTCAGGTGCTTAACTGACTGAGCCACCCAAGTACTCTTGCAAATTTTTCTTTTGCAGAAACTATCTTATTCTTGTTTGTGTGCCCAGGGCCAGGCCTAGATTTGCAGAGGGGCTAGTCGTTGCGTCTGTGCCCGGTGTAGCTGCCAGTTACAGAGACTTACAAAAGGGGAATTAGGAAGCCAAACAGAATAGAAACCGTCTAGAGAGATTCCTTGCTCTCCTGTCCTATCGGTGGACCGTAGCCTCACCAGCTTTTTCAGCGAATTCAAACACCCAGTGATAATTATTGTTTGTATTCTGATGGCTACTTATTGGTTCTGTGACTTTAGTCCCGACAAAATTGATCTCTCTGCACCTATGAGTACCCATCTGTCAAGTGAGGATAACCATAGGGTTGTTACGAGAAAGAAATCAGTTAATACTTGAAAATTGGAAATAGCGTCTGAGTCCCCAGGGACTCTCCGTAAATATTGGCTGTTATCAGCCCTGCCATAGTCACCGTGGGATAAACAGAGACCTCCTGTATTAGCGCCCACTCGTTTCTAAGGAAGTTTGTTTTACACCATTTATTTCTGAGAGAGAGAGAGAGAGAGAGACTGATCTCTGTATCAACATGAATGGGTCTGAAAAACACTACACTCAAATAATTGTAACACAAACTAGTACTTACCGTATGATTCCATATAATTGACATTCTAAAATTAATCCATGGTGAAAAAGTATCAAAACAGTGGTTGCTACTGGGGAAAGGGGTAGCCATTGACTGGGAAGTGTCTTGAGAGAACTTTCTGGGGTGATGTTAATGTCTTGTATCTTAACAGGGCTCTGAGTTGGATAGATAAGGGATAGGTAGAATAGCTGGGTGGAAAGCTAAGAAATAAATATTGCTGATTTTAGAATCTCGGCTGTGAGTACATGGGTGAACACTCTAATTCTTCCAACTCTGCTTCACGTTAAAAAATTTCATATAAGGGATGCCTGGGGGGCTCAGTGGGTTAAACGTCGGATCTTGATCTCAGCTCACGGTTCGTGAGTTAGAGCCCTGCGTTGGGCTCTATGCTGACAGTGAGGAGCCTTCTTGGGATTCTTTCTCTCCCTTTCTCTCTGCCTCCCCTCAAAATACATAAATAAAC
>PITB01028036.1:0-19583 GCA_004024585.1 Paradoxurus hermaphroditus
TCTATATTCTTTAGGTCTGAAATTAGTATCTTGTAGGTGATTACTTTAAATTTTTCATCAGGTATATTACTTATCTCCATTTCATTTAGGGTCTCTTGCTGTAATTTTGTCCTGTTCTTTCATTGGGACATATTCCTCCATCTCTTCATTTTGTCTAACTCTGTATCTGTTACAGTGTGTTAGGAAAGTCAGCTATGTCTCCTGCTCTTGAAAGTAGTGAGCTTATGAAAAAGAGGTCCTGGAGTGCCCTGCATGCAGTGTCCCCCGTTCGCCAGAACTGGCACTTTAGGGGTGTCTCCTCTCTGTGTTCTGTGTACCCTGCCATTGCAGGTAGGTGTCTGTGTGTCTAGACCAGGGGGGTAGGGGAGGGAAATGGCACCTGCCAGCTCCTTTGTTCCTGGAGAAGTCTCCCAGTGATCCCCGCCCCTTCAGCACGTGCTCTGAGATTAGTAAACTGATCTTCCTCCTGTGTACCTCAGGCGGTATTCAGACTGCTGCTTCTTTGCTGCGTCTCCGTGGGGCAGTTTGTGCTGTTTAAGGGCAGGAACTCAATTTCCTCTTGCCCTCCCAGAGTTTTGAAAAATCCCACTGATTTTCAAAGTTCCAGTTGTTAAGCCCCAATGATCGTAAGAACTCAGAAAATTTGGCCCCTCTCTTTTTCAGAGCCAAATGTTATGGGGATTTGTCTTCCCTTTGCAGGTTCCCCATGACTGGGGTGCCTGATGCGAGGGTCTGTTTCTTTCCCCTCTCCACCCCTGCAGTGTCCCTCCCTCCCAGGACAATCCTGCAGGTCCTGACTGTGTTTTCACTCTTCCTGTCCTCTTTGATGTGGCCTCTTCTTTATATTTGGCCGTAGAGAGTCTATTCTGCCAGCCTTTGGGTTGTTTTCTGGGATATTTATACGGATATGAGTGTTATCTAATTGTATTTATGAGACAGGTGAACTTAGGGTCCTCCTACTCTGCCATCTTCCATACTTATTTTAATGTCGGTGCAGTCAAGCATCATTTTATAATTTCTTTTTCAAATTTTCTGTTGTAGTAAAATACACATAACATAAAATATATCATCCCGATCATATTTTTTTAAATTTTTTTAACATTTATTTATTTTTGAGAGACAAAGAGAACAGAGTATGAGCAGGGGAAGGGCAGAGATAGAGGGAGACACAGAATCTGAAGCAGGCTCCAGACTCTGAGCCATCAGCACAGAGCCCGACGTGGGGCTCGAACTCATAGACCGCGAGATCATGACCTGAGCCGAAGTCGGCTGCTCAACCAACTGAGCCACCCAGGTGCCCATCCCGATCATATTTAAGTGTATATTTCAGTGGTGTTAAATACCTTCATAATGTTATGCAACCATCACCACTGTCCCTCTCCAGAACTCTCTTCATCTTGTAAAACTGAAACTCTGTCCCCACTAAGCACTAACCACCCATTGCCTCTCACTCAGACCCTAGCGACCACCATTCTACTTTGTTTTTATGACTTTGACCTCAAGTACCTCAAATAAATAGAATCATACAGTATTTGTCTTTTCATGACTAGCTCGCTTTACTTCCAGGTAACGGAAGTAAACTAGCCTGCTGTCTTCCAGGTTTATCCATGTTGTAGTGTGTGTTCCTTTTAAGGGTTGAATAGTATTCCATTGTAGATATAGAGACCGTGTTTTGTTTATTCATTTATCTCTTGATAGACACTTGGGTTACTTCCACGTTTTAGCTTTTGTGAGTAATGCTGCCATGAAGATGAAGATGGGTATATGAATATTTCTTTAAGAACTGTTTCACATTCTTTTGGCTGAATACCCATAATGAATTTACTGGATTCTATGGAAATTCTCTCTCTCTTTATAAAAAATTTTTAATGTTTATTTATTTTTGAGAGAAAGAGTGTCAGTGGAGGAGGGTCAGAGAGAGAGGGAGACACAGAATCCGAAGCAGGCTCCAGGCTCTGAGCTGTCAGCACAGAGCCTGATGCGGGGCTCCAACTCACCAATGGTGAGATCATGACCTAAATGGAAATTGGATGCTTAACCGACAGAGCCACCCACGCACCCCAAACTTATCTCTTATTTTTGAGGAAACACCATATAGTTTTCCACAGTGGCTATACCATTTTACATTCATACCAACAGCACATAAAAGTTCTAATTTCTCCACATCCTTGCCAACACTTGCTGTTTTCTTTTTTTTTTTGATAATAGCTATCTTAAGAAGTGTGAGGTGTTGTCTCCTAGTTTAGATTTCCATTTCCCTGATTAGTGATGTTGAACATCTTTTCATGTCTTCTTGGCCATTTGCATATCTTCTTTTAGGAAATGGCACTTCAAGTTCTTTCCCCATTTTTAATCAGGTTGTTTGTTATTTTGTTGATTTTAGTTCTTTAAATATTCTGGGTCTTAATCTCATATCAGATATATAATTTGCAAATATTTTCCCATTCTGTGGGGTTTTTTTTCACTCTATGGATTATATCTTTTGATGCACAAACTTTTTGTTTTCATGAAGTGCAATTTGTGTGTTTTTTCTTATGTAACCTGTGCCTTTGTTGTCATATCCTCGAAATCATTGCCAAACCCAATGTTGTAATGCTATTCTCCAGTATTTTCTTCTAAGAATTATATTATTTTAAGTTCTTCATCCATTTTTAGTTAATTTTTGTATAAAGTGTTAAGTAAGGGTCCAAATTACCTTTTGCGTGTGGAAATCCAGTTTTGCCAGCACCGTCCATTGAAAAGAAAATGTCCTTTCCCTGTTGAATGGTCTTGACACCCTTATAAGGACTCATCTGACCATATAGGTAAGGGTTTATTTCTGTGCTCTCTATTCTATTGGTCTGTGTGTCTGTCATTAGGCCATTATCACACTGGTTTTCTTACTGTAGCTTTGTAGTAAGTTTTGAAATCAAGATTTGTGACTCCTCCAACTTTGTTCTTTTTCTTCAAAGTAGTTGCAGGTATTCATGACCCCTTACAATTCCATATGAATTTCAGGGTTGGCCATTCCATTTCTGCAAGAAAGGCTGTTGAAATTTTGATAGGAAGCACATCAAATCTTCAGTTCATTTGGGCCATTATTGCCAGTTTAACGATATTAAGTCTTCCCATACAAGAACATGTGATGTGTTCCATTTATTTACATCTTTTAAAATTTCTTTCAATGTTTTATAGTATTCACTATGAAAGTCTTTCTTCATTACATTTATTCCTTGATATTTTATCCTTTTTTGGTGTTATTATAAATGAAAATATTTTCTAAATTTCCTTTTCAGATTATTCTTCACTAGTGTATAGAAATATAACTGATTTTTGCCTGTTAAGGTTTTATCCTGAAATTTTGCTGAATTTATTAGCTCTTTGTGTGTGTGTGTATGTGTGTGTGTATTCTTTAGGATGTTCAAATATAATTCATATTATCTGTGAATAGAAATCATTTTACTCCTTCTTTCCAGTTTAGGTGGCTTTTATTTATTTTTCCTGCCTAATTGCTCTAGCTAGAGAACTTCCAGTACAGTGTTGAATAGAAATGGTTGAGGCGTCTGGGTAGCTTAGTCGGTTAAACATCCAACTTTGGCTCATGTCATGATCTCGCAGTTCATGGATTTGAGCCCTGTGTTGGCTCTCTGCTGTCAGCACAGAGCCCTCTTTGGATCCTCTGTCTCTCTCTCTCTCTCTCTCTCTCTCTCTCTCTCTCTCTCTCTCTGCCCCTCCTCTGCTTGCTCTCTCTCTCTCAAATAAGTAAACATTTTTTAAAATGATGAAAATGGGCATCCTCGTCTTATTCCTGATCTCTAAGGGATAAGGCTTTCAGTCTTTTACCATTGGGTATGATGTTAGTTGTGAGTATTTCATAAATGCCTTTTATCATGGTGAGTAAGTTCCCTTCTAATCCTAGTTTGTTGAGTGCTTTTATCATGAAAGGGTGTTGGAATTGTCAAATGTTTTTTCTCCATAAATTGAGAAGATTTTGTGGTTTTTTTAAATCTTCATTTTATTAAGGATTCATATTACCCTGATTGATTTTTGTAAGTTCAACCACCTTTAGGTTCCTTGGGAAAATCTCTCTTAGTCATAGTGTAAGATCCTTTTAATATGCCACTGGTTGGCTAGTATTTATTTTATTGAGAATTTTTACATCTATATGCATAATATGTTTCTTTTCTTATATCGTCTTTGGCTCAGGTATCGGGGTAATGCTGGCCTCATAGAATGAGTTAGGAAATGTTCTTTCCTGATCTGTTTTTTAGATGAATTTGAGGATAATTGATGTTAGTTATCCAAGTGTTTGGTAGAATTCAAAAGTGAAACCATCTGATCCTGAGCTTTGTTGGAAAGTTTTTTTGATTACTAGTTCAATCTTTTTACTTGTTAGAGGCTTATTCAGATTTTACATTTCTTCTTCAGTCAGTTTTGGTAGTTTGTGTGTTTCTAGGAATTTATCCATTTCATTTAGGTTATTCTAATATAGGCTAGTCCGTGTGTGTGTGTGTGTGTGTGTGTAAATAATTAGAATTTTTTTTAAGAGAGAGCATGAGTGGGGGAAAGGGGAAGAGGGTAAGAGAGAGAGAATCCCAAGCAGGCTTCACACTTAGCATGGAGCTCTATCCCACAATCCTGGAATCATAACCTAAGCCAAATTCCAGAGTCAGACACTCAACTGACTGAGCTACCCTGGCGCCCCTCATTTGGATTATCTAATTTGTTGGTGTGCAGTTCACAGTGACTTCTTACAATCCTTTTTCATTCTGTAAGATAAGTAGTAATGTCCCATATTTTATTTCATATTGTATTTTAGTAATTTGAGTCTTCTCTACTTGTTCTTAGTCTAACTAAGATTAGTGAATTTTGTTGATCTTTTCAGAAAAGCAATATTTTTTAGTTGTTTCTCTATATTGCTTTCTATTTTCCATTTTCTTTATCTACTGAGAATTATTTCTTTCCCTCTACTAGCTTTGAGTTTAGATTGCCCTTCTTTTTCTAGTGTAAGTTTCAGTTAGGTTATTGATTTGAGCTCTTTCTTCTCTTTTATTGCTATACATCTCTCTCCGAGTACTCTTCTCAATGTATCCCATAAATTTTAGTATTTTGGGTTGTTCTCTTTTTGTTAATGTCAAAATATTTTCTCATTTTTCTTGTGATTCTTTCTTTGATCTACTGATTAGGAGTGTGTAGCTTAATTTCCACATATTTATAAATTTTCCAAATTTCCTTCTGTTACTGATTTCTAATTTCATTCCATTCTTGTTGGAGAAAATACTTTCTATGATTTCATTCTTTTTTAATTTCTTGAGACTAATTTCTTTGAGACTAACGGGTGAATATATTTAGTTTATGATGGAGATTATTCCATTACATTTGAGAAGACTTTGTATTCTTCTCTAGTTAAGGTAAATGATCTATATATGTCTCTTAGGTTTGGTTTTCAGTGCTCTTTAAATTGTCTATTTTTTTTCTATCTCTTTTTAGGTATTCTGTCAATTATTGAAAATAGGGTGTTGAAATCCCCAACTATTAGAGTAGAATTTTCTGCTTCTCCCTTCAGTTCTGTCAGTTTTTGCTTCATATATTTAGACTGTATTGTTATATTGCATATATGTTCATAATTGTTTCATTTCTAGTGAGAGTGACCTTGTTCTTAATATCTTAATATGAAGTATTCTTCATTTGTCTCCAGAAATACTTTTTTACTTAAAGTATATATTTTTGTCTGGTATTAGTTTAGCCACTCCTGTTCATTTTTGTTTACTCTTTGCTTGGAGTTTATTTCCATCCTTTTACTTGCAACCTGGTTGTATCTTTGATTCTAATTTTTTTAAAATGTTTCTTTATTTTTGAGAGACATAGAGACAGAGCATGAACAAGGGAAGGGCAGAGAAAGAGAGAGATACAGAATCCGAAGCAGGCTCCAGGCTCTGAGCCATCAGCACAGAGCCTGACGCGGGGCTCGAACTCATGAACCATGAGATCATGACCTGAGCTGAAGTCGGCCGCTTAACCGACTGAGCCACCCAAGCGCCCCGTATCTTTGATTCTAAATGGGTCCCCAGTAGACAGAATATTGTTGGGTCATAGGTTGTTTTTTTTCTTTTCCATTCTGCCAATTATTGACTTTTGTTGAAGATTTTCATCCATTTACATTTAAAAGTAATTACAATGAAGGGCTTACTTCTTCCATTTTGTTCATCAGTTTTCTAAAATCTTATATATTTTTTGTTCCTCAATTCCTCCATTGTTGCCTTTTGTTTTTATTTCTTATTTTTATGTTTGTTGGTATATGCTATGATGCTTAATCTTGTTTCAACTTGACTAGGCTAAGGGGAAAATATTATTTTTCAGAGTGTCTGTAAAGGTGTTTCTTCTGGAAGAGATTAGTATTTGATTCAATAGACTGGTAAAGAGATCCATCTTTACCAATGTGGGTGGGCATCATGCAATCCACTGAGGGCCTGAATAAAATAAAAGAGCAAAGGTGAATTCCTTCTCTCCTTTCTTGAGCTGGAAAGTCTATTTCTTCCTTCCTTCAGACATCAGAGCTCCTGGTTCTTGGAGCTTTGGACTCTAAGACTTACACAGAAGCCTTACTTCTTAAGTATTTGGCCTTGGTCTAGAAATTACACTATTGGCTCCCTGATCCTCAGGTCTTTGGACTCAGAATTTTAGTATTGGATTTTCTGGCTCTCCAGCTTGTGACAGCAGATTGTGGGACTTCTTAGCCTCTATCATCACATGAACCAACTCCTGTAATAAAATTTTCTCTAATGTGTGTGTGTGTGTGTGTGTGTGTGTGTGTGTGTGTACGTATATATCCTATTGGTTCTGTTTCTTGGAGAGTCCTAAATAATATACATAGTTTCATTCCCTTCTTATTTCCTTTTCTGCATAGTTTTTATTTTCTTAGTGGTTAGTCTAGGAATTACAATAACAATATAGCTTGAATTAATACCAATTTAGCTTCAAAAGTATACAAAAGCTCTGCTCCTCTACAGATCCATACCCCCTCCCACATTGTTGTCAAAAATTACATCTTTATGCATAGTGTGCCCAGTTAATCTAGATTTATAATTATTGTTTTATGTGCTTGTTTTTTAAATCATATAGAAAAAAACAGAGGAGCTACAAATTGAAAATATAATAATGCGGGTTTACATTTACTTAATGTAGTTACCTTTACAGTGTTTTTTGTTTCTTTATATAGTTTGAAATTACAGTCTAGTATTCTTCATTTCAATCTAAAGGACGCTTGAGCAATTCTTTTGCAGCAGGCCTACTAGTGACAAACTTCCTCAACTTTTGTTTATCTTGGAATTCTTGATTTCTCTTTTATTTTTGAAGGATAAATTTGTTTACTGTAGAATTCTTTATTGGAAAGGTTTTTTTTTTCTTTTAGCATCTTAAATGTGTAATTCCACTGCCTTCTGGCCTCCGTGAGTTTTGATGAGAAATGATCTGTTAATCTTACTGAGGATCCCTTGTATGTGTTGAAACACTTTTGTTGCTTTCAAGATTCTCTTTTTGTCTTGGGCTTTCAACAATTGTAATGTGTGTCACTGTGGATCTC
The DNA here is from genome assembly GCA_004024585.1 of Paradoxurus hermaphroditus. Taxonomy (NCBI): domain Eukaryota; kingdom Metazoa; phylum Chordata; class Mammalia; order Carnivora; family Viverridae; genus Paradoxurus; species Paradoxurus hermaphroditus. Next base: position 7,562 of record PITB01028036.1, read on the forward strand.
TTCGAATGTATGTTTACCTAGAGATTTGTTGAGCTTTTTAGAGATCTATAAAACTTGAAGAGTTTTTGGCAAGTATTCCTTCAAATACTCTTTCTGCTCCTTTCTTTCTTGTCCTGGCACTCCCATTGTGTATATATTGGTATTCTCGATGATGTCTCACGTGTAACTGAGACTCTTAATTTTTATTCATTTTTTTCCCTTTCTACTCCTCAGACTGGATAATCTCAACTGGTCTGTCTTCAAGTTCGATTCTTTTTTTTCTTTCTTTCTTTTTTTTTTTTGCCTGTTCAGATCCACTGTTGAATTTTTCATTTCATTTATTGTACTTTTCAACTCTAAACTTTCTAAGTGGTTTATTTTATACTTTCCGTTTCTACATTGATATTCCCTGTTTGGTGGGGACATTGTTATCCTGATTTCCTTTAGTTCTTCATTCCTGCTTTCCTTAGTACTTGGGGCATAATTAGGGCAGTTGACTTAAAAACCTTTGCCTAGTGTGTTCAGTGGTTGGATTTCTTCAGAGATAGTTTTTCTTCATTTCTTTTTTCATGTAAATGAGACATATTTTCTTGTTTCTTTTTAGTGCTTCATAACTTTTTGTTGAACACTGAACGTTTTTATATTGTGTATTATATTATATTGTGTGTGGTAATTATATTATATTATAATGTGGTAATACTAGAAATCAAATTCCTCCCTCTTTCCGGGGTTTGTTTTTGCTACTCGTAGTTTGTAGTTGTTTATTTAGTGACTTTTCTAGACTACTTTTATAAAGACTGTATTTTTCATCACGTGTGATCATAAGGTCTCTGGTGAGCCTTAGCAGTCAGCTAGAAAAACTTGACAGACTTCCTTAAATACCTAGACCCAAAACAACAACAACAACAACAACAACAACAACAACAACAACAACCACCCTCCCACCTTTGCAGGTCAACTATGTTGGTGTACACTCCTTCAGTGCTTTTAGCCAGGCTGTTTCCATCTCTGCTTTGTCCTTCACTTCACACTGTGTGGAGCCCAAAGATCAGCCAGGGATGAAAATTTAGAATGTTCTCAGGCTTTTTCTAACCATGGTTCCAACCCTGGGCATGGACGTGTCCCTTTAGATTCCCTAGTGTATGTGGAACTTTTCAGTCTTTATCGCCTCATGTATTTTTTTCTCAGCCTCTTCTTCCCAGGCTTTTTGGTTTGTGGACTGTGTGCCTGTCTGTTATTCCTTGCACCAGGAAGTTGTGTCCGGTATGTTTCCTTCTAAAGAGTTTGACAGATGCTGTCCAGGAGAAAGTTCCAAGGTGGGAAATACAAAGGCAAGTCCTTTAGCCAATCCTTCAGGGAACCTCCAGACACGTCAAACCACACAACCACAGTTCCTTGAGGGCAAAGTTCATATTCCCCTCTCTGGTATCAGCGAACCACACCAAGGAACATGGGCTGCCATCCGCATGGATGCCACCAGGCTGGGGAGTAGGGGATAGTAAATGAGTGAGTTAAAACCACAATACTCTCCTATCAAAATAGAGCAGTTTCTTTCCTCACCGAGCATTTCTCAGATTGTGGTAAATGTTGAAATTAGTTTCCAGAGCTCTGATAAAGCTTATTCTGACCATTTTTGCCAGCTTAATTGTTGCTTTAGTAAAGGGACATAGTTTTGGAGTTCTCTACTCTGCCATTTGGGGCAATATCACTTCTTTTTTTTTTTAATTTTTTTAACGTTTATTTATTTTTGAGACATAGAGACAGAGCGTGAGCAGAAGGGCAGAGTGAGAGGGAGACACAGAATCCGAAGCAGGCTCCAGGCTCTTATGAGCCGTCAGCACAGAGCCCGACGCGGGGCTCGAACTCACAGACCACGAGATCATGACCTGAGCCAAAGTCGGCTGCTTAACCGACTGAGCCACCCAGGCGCCCCATCACTTCTATATTTGTATAATTTTAAAAACCATTTTATATAATTTTCTGTGAATTATATGTTCACTTACTTTGTTTTTATTTCGTTGGGTTATAACTTTTTCCAATTCATTTACAGTTTTTTACATAGTAGGGAAACTAACCACTTGTCCGTGATGCAAGTTTCACGTACATATTTCCCAGTTTGTCATTTGTCACGTGTCTTTGCTTGTGATGGTTTCACCACTCAGGGTTTTTTGTTTCTTTTCCTTTTGTGTAGTTACGGACCTCGGAATCCTAATTATCAAAGGCTTTCCCTGCTCCAATATTATAAAATGATTCATCCTTAATTGCTACTGGAATGTTTTTGGCTTAATTTTCTCACATTTACATCCTTGATCCATTTTGTATTTGTCTTGGTATCAGTTATGATTAGTAGATCTAACCTTTTTCCCCCAAGATGTACATTCTTGAAGAAGAGACATTCTTAAGTTTAGGGAGCGTTCATTAGTCGCAGATAGCCTCTGTGAGATTGTGCGTAGTTAAATTACTGGCATTGCTCTTGTTTTACGATGACCTGGTTTGTAATCCTAGCCCTTGTCGCTTAGTCACTGTATGAACTTGGGCAACCATTCACCTGGGGAGAGTCTTCTGTTTTCCAGTCTGTAAACAGTGATAATAGTTCCTGCCCACACAGGGTTATTACAGAATTAACCAGGACAATGTCTAGGCCTAGGGCTGTGGATGCATGAAATGCTAAGTACGATATAAGACAGTAGTAACAAAGAGTGAAATCCTAGCAGCACTTCATATTGGAATGGTGCTTATTCCTATCTAAGTACGATAACTTTGCAACAGCCCAATCGGGTACATAGTAGGTATCTGATTCGCGTTTTTTGAACATTTATTGGATCTCTATGGGATCTTTAGTGTTTGCCAGGAACTATTTATTTCACTGGAGCAAAATGCTCCAACTCAAGAACTCATGGAATTTATGTCCAGTTGGGATGGAGAAGTACAATGCCCAAAGTAAACAGGTGAATGTATAGTATGTTACTATGAGTCATGCTAAGGAGAAAAATAGGGAGAGGGAAGGAGTGTTGAGGGTTGAGGGATGCAGTTCCAAATAGGACAGTCAGAGAAAGCTGCTCCGAGGAGGTGACATTTGCACGAAGACATAACAGAAGTGGGGGAGAAAGTGAGTTGCGGGGTTGCCTGGGGGAAGAGCCAGGAAGGCAGAAGGAACAGAAGAGAAAAGGCCCCGAGGTTGGAGAGTAAGCAGAGGCTAGAGCAGCCGAACACAATGAGCAAAGGTGAGAACATTCGAGAGTCAGAGGGAAAGGGGCTGAGGAAGGAGGCCAGACCATGGGCGGCCCGGAAGGACATCCTAGAGGCCTAGGCTTTCATTCTGTGAAAGACGGAAAGTCACTGGAGGGTTTCCAAGAAAGCAGTGACATGACACAACTTAGGTTCTAACAGGAGCCGGCATCCCTCAGTCCGGCGTGTGCAGACAGATTGAAGAGGGACCAGGGGAGAAGGCAGAGCACCAGGAGGAGGCCCTTGCAGGCATCCAGGCAAGAAATGATGGCAACTCATGCCGTGTCAGTAGGAACAGGCGGGCAGGAGAGTGGTCGGATTCTAGATCTTTCTTGAATGTAGAGCAGGCAGGCTTACTGCCAGATCGGATGGGGTGTGGGTGTCAGAGAAAGAAAAGGGTTCAGGATGACCCCCGAGTTTTTGTTGGATGGATGAAGGAGTCACCGGTTTTACCCCTGAGGAAACTGAGGCACAGAGAGGTGAGGGGGACCCATCCAAGGTGGTGCTGCAGCAGCGGGTGCTAGCGGGGCAAGGGCGGCCTGAGCCCCGCCCACCGAGCACCGGCCCGCTTGCTTCTCGTTGTAGAGGGAAGGCCCAGGAGGCGCGCAGCCCCACCAGGTGGGCGGCCTCGCCCTCCGACTGCCCCCTGGTGCTGCGGAGGCTCATTCGCAAGGAGGACGTCAGGGGTGGCTGCAAGTGCATGGTGAAGGCGCCCCTGGTGACCGACGTGGAGCTGGAGCGCTTCCTGTCCGCGCCCCGCGACCCCGGCCAGGTGCTGGTGTTCGGGATCATCGCGAGCCAGAGCCCCGCCGGCGCCGCGCCGCTCCAGTGGGTGCTGGACACCCTGTACAGCCACCGGCAGCAGGGCCGCGCCTCACCCTGCATCCAGGTTGGTCCTGGGCCCCGCCGAGGAGCCCCCCGGGGTCGGGCATCAGGAACCCGGGGTGGGGGAACACCCCCCACACACACACACACATACACACAGGGAGGCGAGGGCTGGCTGAGCATCTGGCTGAGTGAGAGGCTGCCCAGCGACCTCAGCTCGTGGCCCACCCCCCCACACCCCCCCCACACCACCCCCCGTCACTCCCTTTTCTCCTCGAGGCCTTTGTACGCGCTCTTCCGCACACCCGCCGCCACGCTCTGCCCCCTCTGCTGTCTCTCCCACCCGTCCTCCTGTCCTGAGATGAATGTCACCACATTTACGTGGGGGCTTTCTCTGCTGTCGAGACTTTTCTTGCCATTTTCATCCAGGGCACTGACCATAGCTCGTGGCTCTGTATTGGTGTGAGTACTGGAGCTCACCCCTGGGTACTCAGGGCTCGAGAATATGCGTAGACTGTGGCCAAGTGCGTCACGGGCCCTGGCCCAGGCCCCAGAGAGGCGCCCAGCGTGCTGGGGAGCATGGACAGGGCCACGAAAGGCCAGCCCCGGCGTGCAGGAGCTGCGGCTGGGCCTGGGAGTCGGGGCGAGTCGCCCAGGATGAGAGGGTCTGGGCGGGTGGGTGAGTGTTCCCGGAAGAAGCCACGGCCGGTGTCAAGGCGGTCAGGGAAGGGGGTGCTCGAGGTCCCCCTTCAGGGCTCTGTCAGGCAGGGGTACGTGGAGCCACCCACCCCCACCCCGTGCTGGGTCGCATCACCGTCCTCAGTCAGTGGCCATCCCTGGCCGGGTAAGCACAGCTCGAGGCGGCCCCGTCCCCACCCCGATGGGAGCAGAGGATGCCACGTGAGCACGTGAGCCCCGTGTTCACCTGGTGGCTTCCTGCCAGTCCCCTCGGCCCCCTGCCCTCCCCGAGCCACCGTCTGCCCTTCCTCGTTTACTGCAGCCAAGAGTCTTGAGTTGTCGTGTTTGCCCTGGGGATACCCTCTCTGGCTCCGCTCCCGGGAGCGCAGCCTCCCTGACCCCATGTGCGCGCCCAGCTAGTGTCAGGAGCTTGGCATCGGACCCCGTCTGAGCAGACACCAGAAGGCTTTTTAGTAGTCTCGTACGGCAAAGCCGTGTGTGTTTCCTGGAATCAACCCCAATTTACATAGATTTAGTGCAAACTTCCTGCTCTCATCCGTGCCGACAGATATGACCCCTGCCCCCACAGGACCTTGGAGGGGATGTTAACTTACCTCGAGGCTGTTAATTGTTTATTAATGTCCCTAAGCGTAGGGTGCGTGGCGGTCCAGCCCAGGCGCGAGCAGCGCGAAGGGGGACGGGGCCTGACCTGAGGTGGTCGAGGTCGATGGAGGAGGGGACGGTGGGATTCGAGGTGTGCAGAGGACATCCGGAAGGAGGTGTCAGATTTCACAGTGACTCTGATGCCACCGTTCCGGTGTGTTTGCTTAAGGTGGCAATGTTCCCTAACGCTGTCTTGCTCCGAAAGCTAAAGTGCCGGATACAGGTCTGGGTTTCACATTTTTTTTTTTAATGTTTATTTATTTTTTGAGAGAGAGAAAGCGAGCAAGAGTGAGCAGGGGAGGGGCAGAGAGAGGGGGGTGCGGACAGAGGATCCGAAGCAGGCTCTGTCCTGTGAGTGGAGACCCTGATGCGGGGCTCACACTCACGCACCGTGAGATCCTGAGCTGAGCTGAAGCCGGACGCCCGACCAACTGAGCCACCAAGCCCCCCTGGGTTTCACAGTTTAAACATTTAGACATTTTAAAGTGTCCGACTCTTGATTTCAACTCAGGTCATGGTCTCACAGTCCTGAGATCGAGCCCTGTGTCGGGCTCTGTGCTGGGCATGGAGCCTGCTTGAGAGTCTCTCTTTTCCTCTCTCTCTACTTCTCCCCCGGCTTGTGCACGCTTACTTCCTCTCTCTCTCTAGAAAAAAAATAAATTGAAATGTCAGGCAGGACAGCTAGAGGCACCTGGGACAAAAGGCAGATAAAACCAGAAAACGCCATACACTGGCCATATTAATGGACTTGCGGCATCCAGAAAGGAGGGGAAAGAGACCCCTTTACTCTGGATTGACCAGGTCCCACCTTGAGATGTAGGTTTGATTCAGGTCCTGGCACTAGATTTAATGACGGGGGTGTCCCGAGGGGCAGGGCGCAGAGGGCAGAGGAACCCTGAAAAATGGGTACACTCAGGAACTCGGTTTACCCCCGAATCTTCTGCAGGGCTTCTCCCAGGCGGGGGGAACAGGCAGGTCCTGCAGACCCTGCGGCGAAGAGGGGGCTGGTGGCTGTCATGTGGCTGGGGGGGGGTCCCCTCCGCGACAGCCTTCACAGCAGAGGCCCTAGATGAACCCAGACACCTTTGGCAACCGTCACGGGAGGCGTGCGTGTGGAGGCTGAACAGCCTGCCGAGCAGGAGTAGGGAGGGGGTGTGGAGGGGCTTCAGAACTCCACGGTTACTTGGCCCGGCTAACAATTCTGGCATCTGGGTGCCTCCCCTTGGCATAGGGTTGACGGGCCCTGATTTCTCCGTTGGCAGTGCCGGCGCGACCCCTACCGCCTGCTGCGGTACGACCTGGACGGCGCCCTGCAGAAGAGCCCCCCCCTGCTGGTGAAGAAGTACGCCGTGGTGCAGGGGATGGTTCTGGTGAGCCCGGGCCCGGCCGGGGCGGGGGGGGGGGGCTCCCCGCCAGCTGCCTGCCAGCCTAGCCCCCCACAGCCCCTCCCCTGCGGAGTCACAGCTACGGGAGGGGGAAGGAGACAGGGTCCGTGGGCTCCGAGGCCGAGGGCCCAGGGAGCAGAAGCCCTGGCCGAGAGTCACCCGGCACACAGAGCCGGGGCCGCAGCCCGGTCTCCCGTTCGCAGCCTGACACCACGCGTCCCTCATCCCGGAAGACAAGGGGGCAGGGGTCACCTAACCTGGAGAGCCTAATTCTCTGCGTCTGCCTCTAAACGACTTTTTACTGAAAACAAGGCATGGGAAAAATATACATATATTTCTTGTGGGAAATTTAAAATATACAATTTAGAAAATCATTGCTTCCCCGCCATTACCCGGAGTGCCTCGTTTGTTCACGCCACGAGTACGTACGGGGCAGCCGCTGGATCCAGCACTATCGGAAGCCCCCGGGGCACACCCATGCTGACATTTTGGCCTCTGGCTTTTTCTGATTTGGGGGTCCTCCTTTTTGTAATGCTTTTTAAAAATGTATTTGTATCGAAAGAGGGAGAGAGACAGAGCAAGGGGGAGACGGGCGGAGAGAATCCCAAGGAGGCTCCACCCCACCAGCCCGGAGCCCGAGGCGGGGCTCGATCTCACAAACCGTGAGATCATAGCCTGAGTTGAAATCCAGAGCCCAAGGCTTAACTGACGGAGCCGCCCAGGCGCCTCTGGGGTCTTGCTTCTTAAATCGTGATTTTTAGTCACTGCATGAGAGTCTGTCATTTGATTTCCCTACCCGTGACCCTTCGTTAGAGATTTACGTCAGCTCCTCGTTGGTTGGGCCGCAGGCCATAACAAATAGCACTCTAATGGACATCCTTGCACAGAAATCTTTGGACGGGTGTCTGCTCGTGGAGACTGACGTGGGAGGGTGGGGGTTCAGAGAGCCATAGGACAAGATCCCTACCCTCAAGAGGCTCCCATCCCGGCAGGCCAGCTGGTCAGTGCGTGTGGATAAGTGGGCCAGCGGCTGTAGGGGGCGGAGTGGGGCCCTCTGAGCAGGAAGAAACCCTCGAGGTCCCAGGGTTCTGGAGCCCTTGTGTGTGAGGTGGCATCTGGGCGCGTGGGCCAGCAGAGGGCAAAGGTTGGGATGGCGGGGCTGCCCTCTGTCGTGGGAGGCCTCGATGGGGAACGGGCTGTCAGCCACAGCTCACTGGGCGACTTGGGGAGGGTGACACCCTTTCCCCGGAAGCATGGAAGCGAGGCCCGGATTCCGGCAGAGGCTCTGAGAGCCCACGGCACCACCCCGAGATCGGGGCCGGGGCGCTGAGACCCCCTCCCGCTGTGACCTTCCTCTGTGTTGACAGATGTTCGCTGGAGGGAAGCTCCTTTTTGGGGGCTGCGTTTTGAATGGATACGGCATTAGCAGGCAGAATCTGCTGAAACAGATCTTCCAGGCTCGTCAGGACTGCAAGATGGGCTACTTCCTGCCAGACAACTACAAATTTAGGTAAAACAGGAAAGACTCGGGAGGCAGGGCAAGCACGGGGTGGGAGGAGACCTCGCTATGGAAGGGGCGCCGTTGGGGACAGAAGCTGGCAGCAAGACAGAAGACTTCACAGGTGGCGGGGGGGAGGGGTGGGATGAGGCCGTGCTGTTGGGACACACGTTGGGGAACATGCCCTCTTGGAGAAAGGGGGACACAGAATGGTTTGCACGGTGCCAGTTTCAGGGGGGGAAATGATGAAGACGGGTTTGGATGGGGGTCCTAGTGACATCCCTGCCTTTGGCCCTCCCACGCCCTACCCCATTCCGTGTGCGATCCCCGTCCTGCTTCTCAATTTACCAGCAGGGCCACGGAGTCAAGGGTCCCTCCTGAAGTGAGTTCAGGCCCTTGTAAAGGGAATGGGGTGGTTCTTCCTTAAGGCCGCCTCTTGGCCACTGAGCGTAGGGTTTTCAACCCGGTGACGTCCATCTGTTGGGTGCCTCCCGGGCCCGGCTTGGGTGAGGTGAGCACAGGTGAGTCTCTTGCCTCCGGAAGCACGGGGTTATGACATTGCTGGCGGCTGCGTTAGGAGCCGGGACTGGGCTCTGAAAAACTCACTGGGTCAGCGGTTCCAAGAGGAAGCGAAAGCCTCAACTCTGCTCTTTATAAGCCGGCGTGCCGTTTGCCTCCCCAATCCTCATTATCCTCACCTTTAAAATGAGGGCGATAACTCCCACCTCACAGGGTTGTCGTGAGGATCTCACGAAAGTGCGTTTGCTGAAGTACCACGTAAACCGGAAAGCGAGGAGCAGACACGCGTTTAGAGCGTCGCCTGCCTCTGCACTTGGGCTTGCCCGTGACCGCGCCCCGGCCGCACGGAATCCGACAGCGACCCCACCCCGCTCCCACCAGGCCTCTCGGCTTTCTAGGAGTCCTGACGCCCGTTTCTCTCCAGTAAGAGTTCGGGCCGTGTCGGAGTGTCCGCCTGACCCTAAAGAGGTTCCTGCAGGAGGAATGGTGGAGGTCACGCCCTGACCCCAGCATCCCGGACAGCTTAGTGGCGAAGGCAGGGTCCCGAGAAGCCCGTGGCCATCGGGAAGGCAGAAGCTGGCAGGCGCAGAGAGAAAAGTCACTGAGACCCCAAGGCCTGAGACGCAAGGGGGCTGGGAGGCCCTTCAAGGCCAGCTCAATGGCAGTCCCAGGGAGAAAGGGAAACGGAGGCTCTGGGTCTGCCCGGGCTCAAGAAAGAAATATACCAAAGACAGAAGGGGGTCGGGGAGGACGCCATCGAGAAGGCCCACATAGAAGATGAGCGGAAGCCTCTGGAAGGTGCCAGAACAGTAAGCAAAGCCATTTTCGGAACCATTTAACAGACGGGGTGCTTGGGGGTATGGTAGACGGGGTGCCAAAAACTAGTTACGGAAAGGCGTAGCTCTTATTTGATTTCCACTGTCCCTCAGAGGACCACTTGCCTTCCCTCTGCCTCGGCTTCTTTGCCCGTAAAGCAAAAATAAGCATAGTTCCCACTGTGCGGGGTCGCGAGGCGTAGATGAGCCAGTACGCGCGGCGTTCTGGTCCATGACTAACATTTATTGACAGGTTACAAATGACAGCTGTTAGTGCTGTCGTCATTATTACCAAAATGAATTCCAGGTTCCTCATTCGTTGTGTTTAAGGGTTTCTAAAAGGCCTTAATACTTACAGTGGTTTTCAGTAATCTTTTGAGGAACGATGGGGAAAGAATCAGCAGACTACACACACACACACGCATGTGCACACACGGGCGTGCTCACACACACGCACACACACCCACGGGCGCGTGCGTGCTCATACACACACGCACACGGGCGCGCGCGCACACACACACACAGAGCCTAGGTTTTCAGAAGTGGAAGGGGGAGGCTTCCTGAGACTATAAACCAGGAGAACTCCTCTCAATTCTAGAATGACCTATTAGGCTGGCAGTTTGAAAGCACTTAGAGAAAAAAGAGTGGAACTCTATGGGAAAATGCTGCCATAACCACAGTTCCTTTCTCTCTCTCTCTCTGAAACAAACCGTCTCAAGCTGAGTGGTGTAAACCCACACAACCGTTCTCTATTGTCATCTCTGGCAGCGTGGGGGTGGACCGGGCTCAGCGAGGTAGTGCTTGCGTGGGGTCTCTCGTGTGGTTGCAGTCAGTAGTCGGCTGTGGCTGGAGGCCTCCCGAAGACTCGCTCGCTCCCGTGCCAGGCGGCCCGTGCAGGCTTTCGGCCGCGACACTTACACGTGGCTCCTCCATGCGGCCCGCGCCTCCTCAGATACGGCAGCTGGGTTCCAAAAGCCAGTGTCCTGAGACACAGCCAGGTGCGGATTGGGTCGCCTCGTGTGACTTGGCCTCATAAGTCACGGCGCATCACCGTCCGCTGCCTGCGAGTCCCTGGGGCCAGCCCACATGCCCGGGAGGGAAACGAGACGACACCTCTCCGCGAGAGGAACGTCAGACAAATTTGGGACATGTTCTGAAGCCACCCGCTGGCCCAATTCCTCCTCTGCCAGCACGGTAACGAGAATAGTAGGGAGACAGGCTGTCGGCCTGGAATACCTGGCTCCGAGGAGGCCGCTGGGTGAGAGCTCTCGACGTCCTCGTGAACTAGGTGGATAGACGGGCTCGGGCGGCTGCTCGCTGGGCCATGCCCAGTTGAGGGGTGGTGGGCCTAAAGCTCAGCCCTCTGTGTTCGGCCTGTCCACTTTCCCCCTAAATATTCAGCTTAGATGCGTTCACGGAAGGCTGACTGATAATTGTGCCCCAGACGGGGAGAAGTGACAGAGCGGGAGTTCGCAGTATGTTCGGCCGCCAAGCAGTGGTTCGGGAGGAAAAAGAGCAAATGTCTACTTTCAGGTCGGGGAGGTTTATGGGCGGTGGATGCGGAAGCCCCAGCCTGATAGACGGTGAGGCTGAGAAAGTATGTTAGAAGTCAGAGCCAGCGGCGCGGCCCGGGGGAGCCGTAGGCCCTGGAGTGCTGGCCTTTTCATCTCCGGGTCCTCCGTTCCAAGAGGGACGCCGGCAGAGCTCTGGCGGGGGGGTGGGGGGGGGTGGCCCTCACCGTCCATTGGTGGGAATCATTTCTCCCTTGCCAGAGTAGACTTTCGACTGCTTGGTTTTGTGCGGCGTAGCGGGAGGATTCGAGGCGTGGAGGGGGGAGGGAGAAAAGACAAGTCCGCAGAGGCCGTGCAGGGGGGTGGGCAGCGCCGGGAAAGGTCCAGGAGGGCCGGGCGGCCGGCAGGGCCCTCGGAGGAGCCAGCCGCCGAGACGGCCCTCCATCTGGGCTCCGGGGCTGTGAGGCCACCCTGGAGAAGCAAGGGCCGGGGAGCCGGGCTGTCCCGGGGAGGCGGGCTGTCCCGGGGAGGCGGGGCTCCCCCACTGAGGCCTCCCAAGCCCCAGCAGAGAATGTGGGGGGGCCCCTGCTGGCGAGTAGCCTGGTGGTGGGGCAGCAGGAGGGTGGGCGCCGGGCCAGGCCAAGGACGACCCGGGGGAGATCCGTGCAGGCCTGGAGGGACCGCTCCGCCCTTAACCCACAGCTGTTCAGCCCAGAGGACCGGGTGTCCTGCGTCTCGCGGCCACCTCCCTCTGTGTCCTTGGCTCATGCTCACAGCCCAGCGCACCGAACCCCGTGGGGAATGTTCACTGAGTGGTGACCTGGAGCTGATTCTATCCCGGGGAGGCAGAAGGTCACACTGAGGAAGGGCTGGTTGACAGAGTGTCCAGTGCTAAGTTACCCGGCCGCCCCTCGTACCCCC
>PITB01028037.1:0-19531 GCA_004024585.1 Paradoxurus hermaphroditus
CCCCCCCGCCCCCATCTCTTCCTTCCTGACAGCTCGGTGCTGCCACCCTGAGGTCGATGGCAGACATCACTTCCACCCGGATCCGCGGGGACAGCCCCTCCAGCGGCCGCGTTCGAGTTTCAGTTTAAGACAACTGGTTTCGGGGCTGAGGATGGAACTTTGCGGGAAATTCCTGTGAGAAGGCCAGCTCGGAGGACGGAGCGAGACAGAACGCCTGCGTGTGTATTGGTAAAGCATTTCCAAACCGGAGCGGTGGAACCCTACCCCGGGCGTGGGGCCCTGCGGATTCTTGCCCTTGTATTTGGGGGTGCGTATGTCAGCAGTGCTTTCGTATGCCGTGCATTTGCGTGTGTGCGCACACAACCACGTATAGGCGCACTGCGCGTCGTGTAGATGGGCCCCTGTCTGTACAAATATGTGGGTTATGTGAGTATGCATTTTCTTAGGTGATTTTGTGTATGTTTGAGTATGGTGTGTTTGGATTTGTACCTGTGTGTGAGAGAGAGAGAGAGAGAGAGCGCAGGATTTTGCGTTCCGGGTGCCGAGAGCCTCGGGTCTCCAGCTGAGGCCGCCGGGGAAGGGCAGATGGGCTGGCGTCCGTGACCCGACCCCTAGCAGGTGTTCTAGAACGGAACGAACTCTCAGCGTATAACAACTCCGTCCAAAGCCCTGCACCGAGAGACCTGACCGAGCTCTCACACGGCTTCCAGCGCCGTCAGTCTGTGTCCCCGGGATGAGCCCAGGCGCCCGTGAAATGCCTGCTCGAGCGAGCTCGCTGCTGCCAGAAGTTACTGTTCTGGCCAACACCTGACACGGGGCCTTCCGCTCCCTCCCTCGGAGCGTTCCCTAAAAAGAACTTGGACTTGCAGATCCTTCCGTGGGCCCTTTGACGCCTCTCTGGATCTCCTCTGACCCAAGAGTGACTTTCTCCGGGACTGAAAGCCTTGCCTTTGAAATGCAGTCATCCGGAAGGAGAAGTCTCCGTCTCGAGTCTCTGCGGGAGGACGGGATCCCACCTCCCACGACTGCCAGGCTGCAGACCGGCTGGCCGGATGGCATTCACACCCACCAACCCTTGGTAACTTGTCCCTTGAGCCGATTCTCCTCCTCCCTCCACCCTCACTCTCCTTTTCAAAGTCTGTGCTTTCCCCTCCTTAACTGACCTCTGGCTTTGTTTACCTCTGACGCCACACCCCTGCCCCCCCGCTCCCGTTCAGGGCCCTTGACCTGACTTCCGCCCCCGGGTCTGCTTGGCTCCCAGGGGCCTGCGGAGGAGACCTTCCGGCCGCCGGGGCCAGTGCGAGGGAGCCGGCGCCCTGGGAGCAGCTCCCCCACCTCGTCCTCTGGCGGGATCGCCCTGAACTCCAGGGTCCATGCGGCATCCAGACTTCCTTGGGGGAGAATGAGGTTTCCCCTAGTTGTCGGAGCGTAATTTACCAGGTAACATACACTTCCCTCTCTCTCCCTTCCCCGCTGCGCTGCGGCCTCTCCCAGGAATGGGCTTCAGGGTTCCTCCCTCCAAACTCTGAGGCTGCCTCCAAGGCTCGCATCTGCCCCCAGGGACTGGTCTTGAGGCATTTCGTGTTGGGGTTTTTTGTTTGTTTTCCATTCCTCTCTGCTCAACCAGCTGACAACGGATGGACAGACGGACGAGGATGAGGACAGCCCGGTAGCGGGAATTGGGTTTATCTGCCTCCCGCAGGCAAAGCCCTGCTCAGACTCCAGAAGCAGGGGCCCTGGGGGTCCGATTTCTGACCCTGTGGACATCCGTCGCGTCTTCTCTCAGCTTCTCTGCTTCCCAACCACCAGGGTTTCTTCCTTTTCTCCTTTCTTTGCTTCTTTCTTTTTTTAAATTTTTTTAATGTTTATTTATTTTTGAGAGAGACAGAGACAGAGCGCAAGCAGGGGAGGGGCAGAGAGAGAGGGAGACACAGAATCCGAAGCAGGCTCCAGGCTCTGAGCTGGTAGCACAGAGCCCGACGCGGGGCTGGAACCCACGGACTGCGAGGTCAGGACCTGGGCCGAAGTCGGATGCTTTGGCGACGGAGCCACCCAGGAGCCCCCTCTTCTTTCTTTTTTAATGATTTCCGGGGAGCAAGGGCATGTGGGCAATAAGACGACAGCATGTATCAGGCGCCTGCTCTGTGCCAGGCGCTCCTGCAGTGTGCCACACTCAGGGACACTCCCAGCCCTTCCAGCCGCCCTGGGAGGGAGGTTCTCTGTCCCCCGAGGCCGGCAGCCCGCTTCAGTACCTTGCCCAGCACGTCACAGCTGGTCGGTGGCCGAGCCGGCACCTGGAAGGAGACTCCTGAGACCCAGGTCCCAGCGCTGCCAGCCTCGAGCTGAGCGAGAGTCACAAGGTCACTGAGAAACCACTTCACTGGCTATCGTGTGCCTCAGTTTCCCCATGTGTTCAATAAGAAGGTACGGGGTCCCTCGACGCTTTCCAGACTTTGTGCTCCGTGGTCTTCTTTAGGGACAGAGCACGTGATCTGAAGACATCCCTGTTCACAGCCGGGTCGCCTCTCAATGCCCCCCGGGGGGAGGTTTCCTGGCTCAGGCTCACACCAAATGCTCTTCCCCGGCTTTAAAAGATCACTGGCATTTCATTGTCTGGAAGAAATTAGAGACCAGCAGCAAATACTGAACAATCTCTGTGTGAACTTCCTTGTCTGGGTTCTTTATACAAACGTTCTGGAAGCCTCATCCCTGCCCCTACTAATTCCTGAGAAAACCACTGTTTACCCTTAACCGAGTGGCTAAGGGCGTCGGCTTCAGAGTTAGACCACCCGGATTCAAATCGCAACGCTAGCACTTACTCGCTGTGTGACCTTGGGCAAATCGCTGGACCTCTCTGTGCCTCAGTTTCTGGAGCTATCAAATGGGGACAGTAAAGTCACCTACGTTGCAGGGATGTCGTGACGGAGTTAACACACGGGAAGCCATCAGTGCCGGCTACTGTTCTAATGGAGCCACTCCGAGGTGCCAGTCTCCAGTCCGGGGAGATACAGTCTCCACAGTGATTCAACGTCTCTGTGGTAGACATGTGCAAAGGGGCTGGGGACTGGGGAGTTACCCTGGCTCCTGGGGCAAACCAACCCAACTGAAAGGCAAAACAGAACCTAGGGGAAGTCCGTTAGGAGCCAGAGTGAAGGAAGAAGCCCATAATCACGAGGGCTGGAGAGCCTAGAGAACGAGAGGGGAAAGCGCTCTGGGAATGAGCCGCGGCCCCTTTAAAACAACAAAATTAGGAGCGCCTGGATGGCTCAGTCAGTTAAGCGAATGATAAGGCCATGACCTCACCGGTTCGTGAGTTCAAGCCCCGCCTCGGACTCTGCGCTGACAGTGCGGAGCCCGCTGCAGATCCTCTGTCTCCCTCTCTCTCTCTCTCCTTATCTCTCAAGAGTAAATAAATAAACTTCACGAAATTTCCACCGAGTGAATTCGAAGATCTCGCTGGCTTTATGCGCAGCTCCGACGGCCTCCCAGGTAGAGGAGAGCCTTGACTAGCTGTGCGAAACGGAAGGATTTTACGGGCAGAAACAGGGCGGAGCAATTAGCAAAAGAGAAAGAAAAGTTCAGACGAGGCGGCTCTCCCTGAGGGAGCAGAGCAGGTGCGCCGATGACCTCATGCTCCTGCGGGGCAGGGGGGGCGGGGAGAGGCCCTGTGACAGAGGACCTCGTTGGTGCTGACCGGAAGAGCTCCCGGGGGAGGCTTGAAACTGCGTTATGAGGTGACGTATTAAGTCCCCCCGCCTGGTGACTTGGCCTAAGTGACTCCATCTTGGGCCCGCGGTTTTCTTTTCAACAGGGGCAAATAGGCAGCTACGGAACTCTTCGCTCACCCCTGGCTTCCAAAAAGGCCAGCAGTCACAAATCCCCTCCCCTCAGATCTGGAATGTTCTGCCCCACCGGGACCCTGACTGCCTCCTCCAGGGCTCCGGCGATGTTTGCCCTAAATCTCCTGTGGCCGGGAGGCCTGCCCGTGCTGCGCCCTCTCCCCTCGTCCTGTCCGGACCCCCTCCCGCCCTGCTAATAGCCCCACCTAGCTCCTCCATTATCACACCTCGGCCTGGGAGCCCTCGGGGCAGAAGGACAACTCATCCCTGTTTACCCCATGGTGCCAAGTACCCGGCACATAGTAGGTGTTCAGTTAATCCCAGCCCACTGGAAGGAGATTTGGAATAGGAGAGGCCCAGGCCTGCCTTCCGGCCATCGCCTGGGGCCGGGCCATCCTTTTGCTTGTAAACCAGGGGAGGGAGCAGGACAGGGCACTGAGCAGGAGGCTGGGAGAGCCCTCCCCCAGCCTGCCTGGTGCAGCACCGGTCGCAAAACTCATCCCCCTTGTCCCGAGGACAGGCTCACTCTGATTACCTATCTGCTCTCTGGGTTGGAGGCCCGCAAGGTTGGCCAGAGGGAGCGGTGGCCAGGCCCTCCGGCAGCCACGGTTCTCCAGAAACCTTGATAATGAGTATCTTGGTTCACACATCGGTCCATTTACCACCCTCCCCCCAAAAAAAACAACAGGGTTACTCTTTCTGGGCTGACTTCCCAGGCTTCTGCGCCTGCGATCATAATAAAATCATTATTATTGTCACAGGTATTAGTGGCTTGCTCTGTCTGTGCCAGGCACAACGGGGAACGGGGAACCCTACGTGCAGGAATTTGGAGCGACAGGCTGAATTCTAGCCTATTCCGGGTCCTAAGAAGTCTTGCACAAAAGAAGCCTGTTTAGTGTTACTTAAATCAGCATAACCCAAATTCATTTGACAAGGGGAGACTTTTTACCTAACACCTGTGAGCATGTCGCTGTGTTTCCGGAAACCTGACCTGATGGAGAGAAAGGAACGAGCATTTATGACACCCTTAAGAGGGCTACACACCGGGCCAGGTCCTGGGTGTGCATTTCCTCCGATGACCCTTACACAGACCCCTGCTGAGCACAGCCACCGGGCTCTGACAAACGGGATGCTCTTCCCAGGGACTCAAGCCCAGGGTGAGAATAATACGGCTGCAAAGTCTCTTGTCGCCTCTAGACTACAAACCTGCGTTTGGACTTTCCTCTGCCTTTGCCGCAGCCCCTGCTTGCTCCTCCTTAGCGCCAGAGGCCGTGGATCTGGCCAGAGGGAGAAAGCGAGAAGGCTCTGTCTGCCACCCTGCCCCACCTGTGACAGTTCGGATTTGCAAAGCCGGCCACATAGACAGTTCGCTTTCAGATTGGGCCTATGTTCACTCATGGGGCCTCAGTTTCCCCATCTGTAAATGGAGCTGTGAGTAGGGGCAGAAGAGGCATGGTTAGAAAGACAGAGGCGTGGTTAGAAAGATAAACACCTAACGATCTCTAGGTCCCTCTCTTAAGCCGAAAGCACTCGGCTTGCAATTTAGAGGAGTTGCCACCAGGGGGCGAGCTGGACCAAGAAAACGGCTCTGTGATGTCACGGGCTGGCTCTTGGGGTAGAGCGCATGGGAGGTTGCTTTTTTGAGGCCCCCTCAGGTTGAACTTGGATAGAAATAACGAAGATGACTCTGAATCCCTCTGAGGGCATGAGACGGCATGGATTAGCGGATGAATAACTTTTCCGCCATGTGAATTAATGCCGCTTAAGACCTGGTCCCCACACCTCCTGGAAACTTAAGCATCGCCATGAATTCCACCGTCCAGGGGCCTCCGGAGCTCGAAGAGCCAAGAGCAGCGTGGGAAACGGCACCAGTGGGATACATGCCTTAAGTAAAAAATAAATTAAAAAAAATGTTTTTTAAACCTATGCGTGTTTTATTTTGCCTGTATTACAGTTTCTCTGTCTTCAGAATATTCCATGTCTGACAGAAAAGAGGTGGTCCTAATGATCTGAGGTGAAGTCTTTAACTGAGGCAAAGTCACCAAATCTGCTACAACGGCTCCTTGGGTCGGAACCGAAATTGCCAGCTGGCCTTTCGATGGGCCCCCCAGCATTCCGTTCCCTGGCCACCCTTTCTCGCGTGGGGGTTCTCTTGGAGGGCATTTTGGTAGCCCTCTTGCGATTACAGACAGGAAAGCCGGCTGCCTGGCCGGCTCAGCCGGAAGAGCACGTGACTCTTGATCTCGGGGTCGTGAGTTCGAGCCCCCACCTCGGGTGTCGAGATTACTAAAAAATAAATTAAAAAAAAATTTTTTTAAGTTGTCCAGAAAGCGAAGCCTCTGAGAAGAGCTGAATAAGCACCACGTGAGGCTGACGGTCACCGTCTCCTTCCAACCCACCTCCCCTGCCCTTCACTGAGACCATCAGCAACGGAGTGGTTCTGCGTGTGCCTTTCGAAGGTGACACAAACAGCGCGTTCCCTACCCCGGCCCGTTCCGCAGACTGCCGTTACAACACCCACGGCGACGGACTGGGCGATCCTTCCCAGCTGGCCTATGGCGGCCCGGGTCATTTCTTTCCCCGGCCATAGATTTCCCCCCTCGGTCCATTCTCCTGCTGGCACACGGTTGTTTGCACACGGCGCAGCGAGTGTCCGTGTGGGGCTCCTCGTGTGCAAGTAAGAGCTTCTCCAGGCTACACGGAAATGGAGTTTCTAGGGCATAAGATGGAACTTTAGTTTCACTAAAGTCTTCCCTGCTGCTCTGTGCTCACCATTCATGGAGGGTATGAGAGGTCCCGCCTCACCTACATTTGCGTTTTATTTTATTTATTTATTTATTTATTTATTTATTTATTTATTTATTTATGAGAGAGAGAGAGAGAAAGCATGCAAGCAGGAGAGAAGAGCAGAGGGGCGGGGAGAGAGAGACTCTTAAGCAGGCTCCACGCTGAGCATGGAGCCCGACGCAAGGCTCCCTCCCACGACCCTGGGATCATGACGGAAGCCAAAAATCAAGAATCAGGCGGTCACTCAACCAACCGAGGCACCCAGGTGCCCCTACGCTCGCTCCTTAACGTTCGCCAACCCCAGGACCTTGAGCGCGCCTCTCTCTGATCACTGGGGGTACTAACCATCTTCTCTAGTCTCCCGTTGGGCCTCTTCAGTCACTATTAACCCTTCTGTTCTCGCTAGACCGTGCGCTTCTGGAGGAAGGGGCTGGGTCTCACCTCTGAGGCCCTCCCAGGGCGCAGCCCCATCTGGGCCCAGATTTCTCCGTCTCCCTTTCCCACCTGGCCTCTGTGCCCCACCTTGGGAGCCCTACCGTCCACGGTTAACAAGACACCGGGTGCGTGGGTGACCAAGTACACCGTGCTGGGGTTTCACTCACGTCGTGCCCTACGCCTCGAACGCTGTGGCTCTTCCGATCCACCTTAACATACCAAGACTCAAGAGCTACCTCCTCTGTGAAGCCCTCCGTGACCACCAGCCCCATCCCATCCCAAGCTCTGCTTTGTGCTTCCTCTGCCCTGTGTGGACTTCTCGCTGCATGTGTACAACTGCCGAGCGTCTGTCTACTGATGTGTCTGTCTCTCCAGCAGACTCCGGACTCCCTGAGGATGGGCGCCATTCATCTCTGAACTCTCAGTCCATTGGGCAGAGCTGGGCAGAGGTGACAGTCAGGTGGACGGATGAGGCCCCCAAACCAGCTTCTCCCACATCCGTCCTCTGCAGACTCTGGGGTCCTCGAGGACTAGGGTTGTGTGAGGTTTCTATCACGGCCCCTCCCAGTGCCTAACAAGGTAGAGGGTCTGTGGTGCTCAGTATGACCCGACAGTAGGATTGTCTGGGGGAGTGGAAGCTGGCTTTGGCCAGAAGCTTCTGGACTTCCGATCCCAGCCCCCTGTTGAGTTCAGACCATTCACATGGCCTCTCCAAGCCTCGTTCTTCTCATCTTCATAAAGATGATAGCTCCGAGGACTGATAGCATCGGGAGGAAAGAAGGTCATGTGTCAAGCCAGCTCACTTCCGGTACTGCATCCTGTTCCGATCCTTTCTTCAAAGAGTCTCTTTCATTTGCGCACCCTCTCCCCCCACCTCCTCTTGGCAGTGATCTGATTTCTGTTCTTCTGAAGTCTGATCACGGCGGTGGACTGTCACCGTGACCCCCTCTGAACCTCTCCTGCCTATAGAAGTACCTTGCACAGTCTCCTACTCTGAGTCTGGGCCGGACCATGTGTGCTTTTGACCACAGCGCCATTAATAAGCCAGTGCAAGACGCGATAAGCTCTTACTCCTTAGAGTCTCATCTTTGTGGAGGGCTGCTGCTTGGAACGCAGTCACCATGTCAAGAAGAAGCCGAAGCTAGCCATAGGGAGAGTGGCCCCCAGCTACGGCGCCCGTCCCTGCTGAGGTCCCAGGCACGTGAGAGAAGCAGCCATCCTCACGACAGATGCCTCTGGGAGCAGCAATGAGCCACACTGCACAGCCACGAGCAAACAAATGATCCCTGTCGTTTTAAGCCCCTGAGTTTAAGGGTGGTTTGGAACACAGCAAATAACAACACAGCAAGTAATAGCCCAGTGTCACATGTTTAGAGAGTGCAGGTCTGTGACCTGCGGGGTGGGGCGTGCGGCCGGCTTGGGGAGCCACCAGGTAAAAAACTTCCTGATCAGCTGGTAGACACGACTGTCTAGCCTGCAACCGCCTCCCTGGGGGACTCTATCTTGAGAACCCAATTCCCAAGTCCTCCAGGGATCGGTTAAGGATGACTTTGGCTTAAACAAAGCTAAGTTGCCCAGGCTCCAATGATAAAGCAGCCCAGAGGTGGCGGCTTCTGGCCAGGCGGATGGGGCAGCTCAGCGAGGTCACGGGGAACCCGCATTGTGCCCAGCGTCTTCGATTCCTCCAGTCCCAGACTGGCTGGCGGCCGCCGTCTGCCCTGCGTCTTCCTCCCTCAACACAGCCGGACAGAGGGACGCTCCCCAGCTCTCCTTGCAGAGAAGAGAATTTCCCGGGGGCCTCCGCACACTCACACCTCTCCTTGCATCTCATTGGCCCACACCGCATCCCACGCCCATTTCTGAACCAATCAGTGTGTGTGTGTGTGTGTGTGTGTGTAGGGGGCGGGGTCAGAATTACCCTGAGACCAATCAAAGGCACTGCTGCATTGGAGGCGGGGCACGCCCGATTCTTCTGAAGTCCGTGGGCGCCTGGGGAAGAATGGGTGTCTGGAAATAATTGGGGTTCAGCTAGGAGAAGGCAGGCAAGGTAAGTTCCCACAGAGTCCACTGTGAGGCCCCTCCCACGGGGAATGGGGGAGACCCCAGGCACTGCTCAGCTCCCACGTCCTGCCCTGGACTTATGAGGGCAGGAGTGGGTGTCTCGGGGGGAAGGTCTGGGGTGAGTCTGGGCCCCCGGGGCTCCTCTCCTCCCTCAGTTGGTCTCTCCAGCACCGCACACCAGCTCCCACCCCAACATGAAGGGAGGCATCGAAACGAAGACAACGTTCAGATGTGTGCCTTTATTGTTAGCGATTTCTCGGAGTGGACGACACCTCTAAGTAGTCGTATCTAGTACTTCGAGCCCCTGCTTTTGCCCTTCTCTCCGTATTTCTCATCCAGCGCTTTCTGTAAGTTCATATTCATAGCATTTTTCTGGTGCCACCGGCCTGCAGAGAGCAGGGAAGGAGCCAGCTCAGATCACCCAGGGGCCCCAGCGGGGCCCCAGGCCTTTTCCAGGCCCGCCCCAGAGCTCTCCCCTGTTGCTGTGGTTTCTCTCCCAACCTTGGGGCCCACACACCCGGCCCAGGTCGGGGAGCACCTGCCCCCCTCACCCCAGCCGGGCACATACCCAGATCGTCCGTCTTCCTGCCATGCCAGTGCTCTATGTCCCTCACTGATTTCTCAATCACCTCTGGCGTGTAGGAGGCCTTCATAAGGCTCTTCGTCTCCTCAGGGGCTCCTGTAGGAACGCCGTGAAGAAATTCCCAGAAGCCCCAAGTCAACGGAGGTCAGGCACTCAAAGATTCATACCTGGGTGTCAGTTTCCCCTATGGATGGGGGACCGTGGGAGGGCAGGGGTGGGGGGGGCGGGCCTGGGTTCAAACACCAGCCCTGCCATTTATGGACTGTGTGGCTTCAGACAAGCGTCTCACCTCTCAGAGCTTGGGTCTCTTCATCTTTCCAAAGGAATAGCATTTTTTTGCAAGACAGGGAAGATTACATTACTAGAGAGTCGTTGGAACCTCTGGCATGGGGCAATTAAGATTTCTGTTTTCAGGAAATGTATGTCTATGTGCACAGTTAAAACACACACACAAAGAAACAAGTTACCATGGTCGAGAGTCAGCAGAAACCGCAGAGGACCAAATCCCCCAAAGTAGCCAGGATTCAAATGATCGGTTACAAAATAGGAGATCAATGTATTTAATGTTTCAAGTCACGAGAGACTAAAGGTACAAGCAAAGAATAAGAAACTACCCAGAAGGAACAGGGCAGTAATAGAAGCAAATGGGGTCTCAGAAAATGAAACATATAATAATGGAAAAATAAGTTCAACGGATGATCAGAGGTCCGGGATGGGCTTTGAACTAGTGCAGGGCAGGCAGACGGGTGGGTGGGAGAAAAGATGGAAGATCGGCTGTGGATTAAGAATTGTCGACGCTGGGTTATGAGCTCAACATGTAGTCATTTAATGAGTCTCTCTTGAGTTTGAAAATTAGCATCAGAATGTTTAAAAGCAAACTCAGGGCAGGGGCACCTAGGGGGCTCAGTCGGTTGAGTGGTTGACTTTGGCTTGGGTCATGATCTCACAGTTTGTGGGTTCCAGCCCCGCATCAGGCTCTGTGCTGACAGCTCGGAACCTGGAGCCTGCTTCGGAGTCCGTGTCTCTCTCTCTCTCTCTCTCTCTCTCTTTGCCCCTTTCCCGCTCATGCTCCATCCCTCTCTGTCTCTCAAAAAATAAGTAAATGGTAAAAAAAAAAAATTTTTTTAAGCAAATTCAGGAGACGGGGAAAATAATGGATTCGATGCAGCTAAGAAAAAATGGTCAAGAGGAAGATATAACTAAGGAAATTAACCAGAATGCAGCACGAGGGGGCGGGGAAGACGAGGGAAATGTGAAAACACGGCAAGGTGAAGGTTTAATGAGAAGGCCTAGTATATGTCTAATTGGAGTTCTGAAGGAGAAACTGGAGATAACAGGGAGAGGCGACGTTTGAAAAGATAATCAGAACTAGAATTTTTCCAGAATTGGTGAAATAGATGAATCCTTAGATTCAAGAATCAGTCATTATTTTACCCCATAAATTATAACCATGTATATTATGTGTAATTTATGTGTGTGTATATGAATGTATACTAATGTATATATATGCCAATTTCTGGCCACTTTATATATATATGCACATATATAGAAGTATATATATATTTTTTAAGTTTGTATGTGCCTAATTGGCATACATAAAAAAAAATTCTTTAGCTAGGTACATCCAAGTAAAACTTAAAGGACCAGAGACAAAAAAAATCTTAGAAGTAGCCATAAATTGGGACATCTGGATGGCTTAATTGGTTAAGTGACAGATTCTTGATTTCAGCTCAGGTCATGATCTCACGGTTCGTGCGTTCGAGTCCTGCATCCAGCTCCACAGTACTAACTGTGAATCCTGCTTGGGAGTCTGTCTCCCTCTCTCTCTACCCCTCCCCCATACTCTTTCTCTCATAATAAATAAACTTAAAAATATATATGAGTATATGTATATGTATAAATACATATTTATGTATATATATGTAAGAAGTGGGCATAAATTGATGTATGTTTACATCACTATACATACATATACACATGTATAAATTACACACACTATACATGGGTTATAATTTGTGGGGGAAAATAATGATGGTGATCTCTAACCATCTTTGAAGATTTACTATATGCCAAGCATGCAGTTCTCAGAACTTTACAGAACTTACTCATTGAATCTTCTCAACAGCCCTGAGAAATAGAAATGATTACTACCCCCCTCTTACTGTTGAAGCGATGGAAATACAGAAAGGCTAAGCCATTTGTCCAACGTCACGCAGCTGGTCCATAAAAACTCTCGGGCCCAAACCCAGACGCTATGTCTCCAGATTCCTCAGCTTACACTACTTTGCTTCTGTAGAATTAAAATTTTGTAAACTAACAACATGTAAACTGAGATGGGGGCAAAGAGAATAAAATAGAAGCTTGTTTGTGTCCTTTTATCATTCAGAACAGCCTCGATAACTCGATTAACTTTAATGGATTAGCTACACATGTAAAAATGTCAGAAGAAACCACTGAAAAAAATAGGATGGTTAAAGACACAAATTGGAATAAAAGAAACCTCACTCAAATGCAGAACAAGAAAGGAAGGAGAAAAAAAACAGCACCAACAGAAAACATAAAATAAAGTCATAGGAAAATTTCTAAATACTTCGGGGATTCATATAAATGTAGATTAAGTCCCATTGGTTAAAAGACACGCTCAGCCTACAGAAAATATTTTCTGGATATGTATTATGTAACATACTTAGAAAAAAAAAAAAAAGGACGCAGAGAAAGGATTAACATGGAAATATAGAAAAAAATGTACTGAGCACGTACTAACCAAAAGCCATCGGGCCTGTTACATTGGTATCAGACAAACAGACTGTAAGGCCAAGGCATTGTGAGACAATGTCACCCGTCTATAACATTCGGCAGAGGGCAGAACAGAGGGCCTGAAAACTGATCCCTGCACTGGTGGAAGCTTGGTGGACACCAGTGGTACCACTGGGGGTCACTGTGGGGAAAAGGTGGGACTGCTCAGTAAAAGATGGGGAGAGTTGGGAAGCCACATAAATGAAGAATTAAACCGGAATTCCTACTTCTCACTGACCACAGAACTCAGCTCCGGGTGGATTAAAGACTTCAATGTGAAAAGCAAAACTAAATATTTTAGAAGACGATGTAAAAGATTTTCTTTAAGGTTCCCATGGGGTAGGATTTCTTCCACCCAGGCTTTCCGGAACCTTCTCTCTCAGGGAGCAGTAATTCCATCCTCCCAGATTTTCAGATCAAAAACCTTGAAATCAACCTTAGTTCCTCCCTCCTCCACCTCAAATCCATCTATTAGCATATCCTGTGCGTTCCAGCTTACACAGGTACCCAGAAAACTGCTACACCAGCCACCTTCATCCTTACCTCCCCCTGGGCCGCCATATTGCCTCCAGAGTTGCGCAGGGTCCCAGCGCATTGCGAGGCCAATCAGTTAAGGAAAATTTAACAACGGACTCTTGTGAGCCGGTGCAAGCTGGTTTGAGCGGGCTGCAGGACAAGCCCCGCTAAGGCTGTGTCTCTCGGGCTGGTGATGGCCACACAGATGCTTTTAATGCTGTGCTTTTACCTTTGTGTGGACGTTACCCTACGAGGGTGTGTGGACTGATGGGTGATGATCGTTACAGAGACAAATGGAAGGCAGGAACCCTGAGGTCCGGAGCAGAGGACAATCTGAGCTGTATTCTCTCTCCCTCCCCGCAGCACCACCCCCTTCTCCAGGCTCCAAGAAAAAGCCAGAAAGACTTCCAGTGGCTGTCTGGTTCCTCGGGTGACGGGGATGTGAGCCAGGCGACGAGGCTGCCAGGTCCTGGGGACACTGGAGACGGCCTGGCGTGATGGAGGGAAGAAAGAAGAGGACCAGATGGAGGTCGTATTTTGCAATGAGGCCAAACTCGAACGTGGGGGCAGAGGGAAGCCCCTCGCACGACGGCCGTGGACCCTCATCTGAGCAATCTGTTAACCCTTGGGAACAGGGTCACAGCGGGGAGGTGACTCGAAGCCAAGGAAAGACTCTGGGGCTTTGGAGGCGGAAGAGAAACGTGGATTTGAGCTCCGATCCACCTCCTATCTCTGAGAAGTCTTGGGCAAACTGGTTCCATTGAGCCTGTTAATAGTTCTTGTCCCCAAACAGACAGGACTGTGGCTGCCTCTCAGGGAACACCAGAAGATGTCAGAACCGACAACCGGCAGCTTTCCCCCCGGGCGGTGCCACCACCGCTCTGGGAAGGAAAACCGATGGCCTGCCAGCGACTCATTCGGAGCCCCAGGCCAAGCGGCTTCAAGCGGCATTTCGGAATCCTGTCACTGATCCGCTGAGGGCCACGTCATCATCGTCATCACCCACGGTGCCAAGAGGGTGACCGAGGCCGAGAGAGGTGAAGGATATTGCCGGAGGCCACACCCAGGGAGTGGCAGAGCTGAGCTTTGAACCTGTATTGTCATCACTGTGACCAGAGGTGCCAGGCCAGGCGTGCCTGGGCAGATTAGGACACCAGAGGTGTCCGAGGGAGTGAGGAGCGGTTTGCCAAGTGGGATGGGTCGTCTGATTGGTAAGGACAGATATGCTGGAGCCTGGACACTCCCAGCACGCGGCTCAGGGCCTGGCCCGGAGAGGGCCGTTGGTGGCTGTGAATTGAGTGTCCCTGGGAATGAGTCCTGGCTCTCAGACCCCTTGGGGCTCCGGAAGGGGTGACCACCCCAAAGGCCTTCCCCGCCCAATGCCTTGGGACCGCGGTTGCTGACGGCCTCCCACCCTTGCCTTTGGCCTGACCTCGAAACAAGTTTGACCGCATGTTGTAGCCCAGCTCGTAGTAGTCTGAGAAGAGGGAGTTGACTTCCACGGGGCTCTGGGTCCTGCTGGGCCACCAGTTGGCCCTCTTCTGGCCCTCCAAGCCTTCACTGAGGGCCCTTCGAGCCTGCGTGGCGGGCGAGGAAGAGACAAGGGAAGCAGGTTCCGCCCCCTGTCTCCCCTCCAACTCCTCCTCCCTGTCGCCCCGCCCTGTCGGCCTGCTCTTGCCACCTCCTACCCCACAC
Source organism: Paradoxurus hermaphroditus (assembly GCA_004024585.1). NCBI lineage: Eukaryota > Metazoa > Chordata > Mammalia > Carnivora > Viverridae > Paradoxurus > Paradoxurus hermaphroditus. Next base: position 14,713 of record PITB01028037.1, read on the forward strand.
CCCTACCCTGCAGCCTTCAGCCAGACCCAGGGCTGGGAGACCTGCAGGCCCTCCACCACTCACCCCTCCCCACGGGCCACACGGACATCGGGGACGGTAATGATCGTAGAGCCTCTTCCCTGTTTTGAGCACCTAGTGTATACCCCATGAGGAGGGGTCTTTATAAGGGAGCATTCTTCCTGCCATTTTATAAACGAGGAAGCTGAGCCTCAGGGCGGGACTCACCCTGTCGTCACAGCTGGTGACCCACAGAGCCCTGGTTTGCTCCCAGAGCTGAGGCATCACCCGGGTGCGCCCTGGGCGGCTCCTAACATTTTATCAGGGCCGCTCCTTCCTGTACCAGTGAGGGCACCGAGGCTCAGACTGGCCGAGGAACGGGTTCCAGCTCCCGTTCTGCCATGCCCCAGCTGCTGACTTTGGGCGAGTCCCTGCCCCTCTCTGGGCCTCAGTTTCCCTCCTTGCAAAATGGGAGTGGGGCCCAAACCGGCTGGTCATCGAAGTAGCCTCCAGCTCTGATATTCGCTGGCTCGGTGACACCCGTGACGTGTCAAAGCCAGACAGAAAAACCGGATCTCTTGATTCAAGTCCAGGACAACGATGCCCAAAGGGGGAAATGACACCTTTCCAAGGCCGAGAGAGGGGCAGCGACAGATGGTGATCACAGGGCCAACCTCAAGAGGGGACAAGGGCCTCTAAGTGGGACAGGACATTTGGGATTGTGACTTCCCAGACTAGCAGGTGGGTGTGGTCACCACACCTCGTGATGACCAAGTAGAGGGGGACCCGGCCCACAGCCTCTGTGATCCTGGGAATTCTGCTCGCTCATTGTGACCCCAAGTGGCTCATGTCACCTCTCTGAACTTCTCTTGAACCATCTGTTCAAAAAGAAGCCATCACTCGCACCGTGTAGTTGCTATGAGAGTCGAGATGATGGCTTTGAGAGGATGGCATTTTGCCAGAGCAGGAGTAACCCTTCGTGTTTGACCAGAAATAGCAGTTTTGTCTCAACTTTCAGTTGATCGGTAGGGACTCTACTGAATGATGTATCGGGTGGGGAATAGTGCCAGCCTCGACTAGTGAGGTCTGCCATGAGCAGGGTGGGCAAGTTGTGGGATGCATGCCATGTATTCACCAGCCTGATGTAGTCCCCCTGCCTCACTCTACAGATATAGGAACTAGAGCCCAGAGAGGGGAAGTAACTTATCCAAAGTCACCCAGCATTCAAGGGCCGAGCCAGGATTCAAACCCAGATCTTCCGACTCCCGGTCAATGCTATCCATCCACTCAATGCCGTCTCCTTCAGGAGACTCGTTCGAGTGAAAAGCATGTAACCCAAACACCAGACTTATCACTGAAAAACCTGTAAGGGCCGGGACATGCTGTCCCAGTTTGGACTGTTATCTTATAGAACCGGTTGAGTTTAATGAACTTACTTAACCCCTCTGTGCCTTGGGCTCCTTATCCACACGATGGTGGTAATAACAGTACCTTCCTCACTGGGAGGATCGAATGAGTTGTACGTGAAGACTCTAAACCGTACCCAGTGCCTGGCACAGAGCAAGCACACAGCCAACGCTCCTCAATGATACTGCTGTGGGGACTCTGTGCTTGAGGGCAGGTTCCTTGGGGGTCCTCGTAGGTCTCCACGCATACCCCACCCGCTGCCCTCAGCCTCCTGTGCCCGCTCTGTTACCTGCTCCTCAGAGACCAGCTCGTCCACCACGTTGCTCCCAAACTTGTGACGGATGTTGTCAGGGACGACACTGCTCTTCCGGTCCTGGGCTCCCATGTTGGGACCGCCCTTCAGTCCCTGGTGCAGCTGAGCGCCATCTCGGATAGAAGCCCTGCTCTCCCTCGAGGAGGGTCTGTGGCCTCCCTTCTTCAGCGGCCCACACTGGGGGTCCATCCCCAGGGACAGAGAGCCCCTACTGATGGCCGTTGGGGGTGGAGCTCGGATCTCCTCCAAGTGGGTCTCCCTTAGGGGGCTGCCTCCCCGGTACAGGGCCTGCCGTGGGGAGACTGGGGCCTGGTACTTGAACTTGGAGGTGTCCAAAGGGCTGCGGGCACTTCTCCAGGGGTCCGAGTCCTGCTGCCCTTCCTCGCTGTTCAGATGGGCCCTGGTCAAAGTGGTTGCACCTGAACGGGGGGAGAGAGGGAGGGAGGGAGGGAAGGAGGCAGATAAATGCAGAGTGGGGGACAGGAAGGGAGACAGTGATGGGGCGAGGGGGAGGAAGAGACAGACACAGAGCCCCAGAGACCCAGAGCAGAAAAAGAGAGAAACTGAAGGCAGAGAAACTGAAGGGACCCCGTGAGAAATTGCTTTTTCCCTTCCTTTTCCCGCTTCCATTCGTGCGGGGATCTGTTACCGCGCCTTGCCCACGCCTTACAGATAGTGGACGCCCTCCTTGTAAAAGCCAAGGATTTAATGATTTCTTTGGAGTCTTCCAGCACAATAGGCAGTATCGAAAGGGTGACATGAACGTTTTCCGAGAGACCCCTGGCTCAGGGCGTTGGTGACTCACGGAAAACACTAAACACCCGTCTTCCCTCCTGGATGCCTGAGAAGACACCGTCCTGAAGAAAAACCCCAGGCCCCAAGCAAAGACGAGACTCTCTCCCCTCTCCTTCCTGAGTCTCCCGGACGCTCCGTCGGCACCTGCCCTCCCTACGTCTTCAACAGACTCTGCCCTCACTCCCTCTCGGCTTGCATTTCATTTCCACCCTGTGCGAAGCCAAGGACCCTCTTGGCTGGTCCTGTGGGACCCCCTCTGGGTCCTCGGGCCCAGCCGGCCTGGGTCGAAGGGACGGTCGAAGGGACGGGGACAGAGAGCGGTCGCGGCAGCCAGAAGCACAGGTGAGAAATCAGGAGAGACAGAGGGAGAAGGTAGTTGAGTCGGGCCAGGCCTCCCGCGGGACAGGATCGACCCACATTGTTTCTGATTAAGAGGAGCTGCAGCCCGACGCTGTCAGCCCTGAGGCCTGGCTGTGTGACCTTGACCGCTCTGCACTTTAGTGAACCTGCTTCCATCCGATTAGCTCTCTTCCCGGCTTTGAACCCCACGGCGGTCCCCTGAGGAACACCAGCAGCCCGCGGGAGCTGGCAGAGGGCTTCCTTGGCTTGGCCCGGTCATGGAGCTGGAGGGGCCAGGTCTTTGCTGCCCGTTCAGAGCTGCTCCCCAACCCCCACTTCCCTCTGCCGTTTCACTATTCAGGTGGCGTCGCCCCAGCCACGTCCAGGCTCTCCCACCAGCAGCCGCGCCTTCTGGGCCGGACTTCTAGCCCCAGCCGGCATTCAGAATGTTCCAGGCTTCTTTCTCAGAGAAGGCCGCTGGACAGCGGCCGGTTTTGCCAGTCACTGGGGGTCTTACTTCGCGCTCGCGGGATCTCGCTCTGCTGTCGCCAAGTGGTGGCGGTGCCCTGCGTGAGCCCCTCTCGCTCCCCCCCTACCCCCCCATGAGGAGCTGCAGACCCCTCCCCGGGGCGGCGGAGACAGAAAAAGCTTGCCTTCCTTCCTGCCCCCCCCACCCCACGGGTGAAATCAGATGCTGTTTCATTCTCGCTCCTTTGTCATCCACACAAAAGGCAGAGGGAGAAGCTGTTCCTGAGACCAGGATAAATGGCCTTCCCTCCATCCAGTCCCGGGTCCCCCCCAGCAAGCGAATGGGCGCCTCGGGGGCCAACCGAGGCTGGGGGCGGGCACCCTTCTCCACAGAGTGGAGGCAGAGTCTGAGGTGCGCTCAGCACCCATCTCATCAACCACAGCCCCCTCCCCCTGCTCATGGCGGGGGGCGGGGCCTGAGGCCCAGCGCACAGCGGCTGGGCTCCTCCTGGGGTCCCACGGGATGCTGGGCTCAGGACGCGAGGAGCAGGGGTCCCCGTTTCTCCCAGGCCGAGCTCTGACCACCTCGTCTCTCCGCACGTTAGAGCGGAATTGCCCGCCCCCCCTCCGCCAGCCCTTTGGGGTGACGAGCGCGTCACTGGCCGGACCCCGGTGCGGAGAGCCGGTATTCATCACCCCACGAGCCGTGTCAGGTGCTGCGTCAGGCCCCGGGGACAACAACGGCGAACTAAAGGGCCAACCCCTGTCCTCTTGGAGTGAAATATTTGTGGAATGAATGAATGAATGAATGAATGCATGCATGCATGCTGCTGCCCTTTTGGGAACCCCCACTGCGACACTGCCATCCCCCCCATCCCTTCAGCTGTAAAACGGGCAGTGAGTCCAGCTATGCTCGCTGTTGTGAGGGCCACGTGGTCAGTGGCCGGTTTTCCCAGCTTGGCCCTCTCTCTCTCTCTCGGAATCCCGCCCCCAGCATGCGCCCACCCGTTACGCCTGCAGATTCCGGGGCCCCTCCTGGCACCTGCCTCAGAGCCTCCCCGGGAGACGCTGGAATCCGAGCGGTTAACAAGGCCGGGCTCCTGGGGTCCTTTCGGGGAGAGCTTCCAAGAGGCAAGTCCTCCCCGATCTCGCCGGATGGCCCCTCACCACGGGCCCCTCTCAGAGCTCGCCTGACCCAGTCCCTCCTGCATCGAAAGCCCTCCCCTTGTCCTGAGAGCAGAGCCCCCACCTTGGGGGTCAGGCCCGGGACCCGGAAGCCATACTGACTTCTCCAGGCTCCCCCAAAGCACCGGCCCCTCTGACTTCTAGACTTTTGCCCACACTGTTCCCCGTGCCCGGACACTCCCTCCTGCCTTCCTTGGGCCACACCACTCCCGGGCTGGGGCTCGCTCACCTCCCACCCACCCGACCAGGCCCCCCTCTGGGTTGTCACTCAGCCCTGCCCTCAGGTGCACTCTGCCCCCTGAGCGCTGGGGACGG